>PVJO010008329.1:0-75968 GCA_004026905.1 Hystrix cristata | reverse complement strand
TATGTTTCGGTGTCTTTTAATAAATTTGAAGTTTTAGAGTCTTCTCTGTGCGGGGGCTGTATAAAATTCCAGGCTCACCAGGCTTGGTGGTACATGCCTGTTATCCTAGCATTCTGAGAGGCTGAGGCAGGACGATTCCAAGATCAAGCCCAACCTGGGCAACCTAGTGACACCTTCCCCCCCCCCCAAAAAAAAAAATAGGATTACAGCCTTCACCTTTTTATATGCTGGGAAAACTTAACAAGGATTTTATAGGGAGGAAGGAAGGTTCCCGAGAGAGGGAGATAATGGTTATGTGGGAAAGTCAATTTAAGAAGAAGGACAGTGAAATCCTCGGCATAATCACGAGATGACGCTCGCAGGCCTTGGCGAGGCCGTGCACGCGCGCGCACACACATAGTGCACATTTACACTCACTCGTGCACACACACTTGCGGTCTGGAGGGATGAGCAGAGCTTACTTATACTCTGTAAACAAAGTTGTTCACAGGCCGTCGATCAGTAAAGGTCTTCGACATCTAAGTACACTGTGAGCGGCCCCGGAAGGGAGCTCGGCACGGCCCGGCCCCTGCCGAGCTAAGCGCGGGCCCTAGAGCGGGCTGGTCTTCGGGGGCGCCGCGGAAGGTCGGCAAACTCGGGAGGAGACAGCGCGGCGCGCTTGGCAGCCCCGCTTTCCTCGCCGTTCACCGCCACCTAGTGAGTTATCCGGGAAAGAAACTAGCCGGAAGCGAAATGCTGTTTAATGAAAGGCAAGCCGCGGCCTGAACGGCTCTCGCAGGGTTGAATTTGAAGGCGGCAGGAGGGCGGCGCCGCTGCCCAGGGCCGTGCTGGTTCTGGGGAAGAGCGTGCACGGCCCGCCCGGCGGGGGCTCCCGGACGCACCGGGAGCGGGCGGCCCGAGCTGCAGTGTGCCTGCGAGGCATCCGATCGGCCTCACCGAGACCCCGCAGGGACGATCGGAGAAGGGCAGGGAGGGTGAGGAGCATGGAAATAGAACAACGTGGCCGCCCGCACCCCCGACCCCGTCCTGGGCCACCAAGGCTGACCCTGCTCCCCACGGAGGACAGGCTGCGTCCCGGTCACCAGGCCGAGAGGACGCGGCTTCTCCGCCAAGCACTCTGCCTCTCGGAGCCCCGTCCGGCCTGATCCGGAGCAGTCTTGTCCGGGTCAGCGCCTGCCCGGCCTCTCCGCCGGCAGGACGCTGGCCGGAGTGACCTGGGGGGACTCTCTCGGCCCAGATTCTGCACCTGTGCGGGAGGAGCAGACGGTGCCGGTTGAACTGCCCGCGTGGTTCCACAGAAAGAAACGCTGGAGATCTGCAGTGGCTAGTGCCACTGGAGCACGCACGCGTGTGGGTGCACATGGGTATGTGTGTATGTGTATGTGTGTGTACATGTGCCGAAGCATGGGCACACATGTGTGTATATATGTGTGTGCGTGTAAGTCAGCATGTTGACATGTGTGTGCTTGTGTGTGCATGTGTCTATATTTGCGAATGTGCATTTGTGGGTGCGTGTGTGTTCCTGCACGTGCATGTGAACTCTAAGGGGCTGACATCACGTCTCTTCTCGATGCACATTGTCTTTGATGGGTGATTTTTAATGACCGTGATAGTTAAGGGGCTTAGTGAGGCTGCTTATTTCAGAAACAAAGAGAAGCAAGAAATCTAATGCTTTTGATAATTAAATGAGACCAAAATGACACTGGTTTATTTTTGTACCCAGGAGACCACTGGCCATTCAGAAGATGACATCTCTCCCCACTGGCTCGCGTCTCTCCCCAGGAACTAGTTCAAGTTCAAAAGATTCTGCATGGAACTGCCTGAGTGCTTCATGCTGGCCATCATTTTCACACGGAACACATTTGTCCCATTACAGAAATGGTGGTATAATTTGGCACTGGGCCATCCACTGACTTGATGCCATTTGTACTGTAATTTACAGTTGTCAATGGAATGGGAATGCTTGGAACTATCCGTGGGGACATAAGCTATTAATAGCACAATACATAAGGAGCCTAAGCATATCACAGGGGATCACTCAGCTTGAATTATTTCATACGTGCACTTTTAAATATGCTCTCAACCTGAGCACTTTGCAGCCTGTAGGGCTGCTTCCGAGATGCACCGCTCCAAAGTCGTCGTTCCTATTGTGCGTGGTGGATCAAAACCCTACTCAATATGAGGTCAGGAAACAAAGACCACACGTGTAGGTCTTAGCTCATATGGCATGTGATTAAGAGCAGCCAACATGCTTTCTGTGCCATGACCAAGTCCTCCGGAGCTTAATCACACTGGGGCCTCTTCTGGAGGCTGGTGTCCTACCCCAGGGCAGGACCAAAGTGCACCAGTGGAAAAGCCAAAGCCCTCTCTCTCCATAAACGGATAAAACTGGAAGAACAAGAAGGCACAAGGAGTGAGAGTTGAAAATTAGAACACTAATGTCATACTCTGGATTTGGATCGAAAAAGGCTGTAAAATAATCCTCACCATCCTGTTCTTAGGAAACAGGGCACCACAATTCTGCTGTGTTCTTCCAAGGTTCATAGGCTGAAATCCAGGCCCCATTTGTATTAGGAGGCAGGCTTTTGGGAGGTGATTATGTCATGAAGGTGGAGCCTTCAAGAATGGGATTGTTGTGCTTATAAGGGGCCTGAGGGTGATTGTCGTTTTCCCCTTTTCTTCCACCAAGTGATGCCTCGCATCTCTGCGGAAGGGTCCTCACCAGACCCTGAGCTTGCTGGTGCCTTGGTCCTGGGCTTCCCCACCACTGGAACTGTGGGCAACACAGTCCTGCAGTTTGTAGATCACCCATCCAAGGTCTTCCATTATGGCAGTTGGAATGGTTTGAGACACTTCAGCAGGTTCTTTGGCAGCAGTTCTTATGTAAAGAGAGACTCTAAGATGTCCAGATTACACTAGATATAGACTGTGGCTACAGTCTGAGCGCCTCACAAAAATATCCCTGGCAACTTTGGGGTAAATAAATAAGCTTCTCAGCATTGGATGTTTCCCTGCAAGGTTACAAAAGACAAGTCACTTTGAGACTGAGACTCATTTGTGACTCTCACACATGAGACTGAATTTGAAGCAGTCGATTCTGCATGGGGCTCAGCCTCCTGGCCACGAAGAGTCAGGCAGTTCTGGATGCTTGATCCAGGAGCCACGATGCTGGGAGAGACAGTGTGGCGCTGGCCGACCACGTTGTGAGGTGGCAGTGCCATGCAGAGCCTGATCCCCACATTGCCCCAGGGTCATTAGCAACACAGCTACTCAGCTGTTTGCAGTCTTTTCCATTCACTAAAGTATAAAATGTCATTTGTGGACATCCTACCATGCACCACAGATTCTCTAGTCTTCTGGGCTCTAAGAAAGGTTAAAAATACAATTTCTGAAAATTTTTGTTTACATAAGTCATAGTGAAAAATTTTTAAATTTCATCCTTCCCGATTCTCTGCAGACCTTTGTTCTCTGGTTGACAGGAAAAGTGAAGCCCCCGAGGAATGCTGATAATCATTCCAAGGACAGTGAGCTTGTGCTAGGCAGCTGTGCTATCATCCTTTTAATCTTAGCTTTCATAATACTCTTTGATATAATACACATGCACCTGTGTATAACCAACGCACACTAATGAAAATGATCATTAATTCGCATTTGCAAAGGAGGAAATTTAATGGCAAAGGTTTGAGAGCTAATGTTATAACATGCCCAGAACTGAGATTCACATTTTGGATTGTTTAATTCCAAGTTTAGTGCTCTTACTTATTAGTATGTCTTAGGCATTTAGTTATAAATACACTTGATTTTCTGTTCTCACTTTCCCAGCCCAGGAGCTCTCACTGGACTGTTCTCGTGGTCTTCAAACTGGTCATCCCCAGTTCCTGGCTGTGCGCCGGAAACCCATCCCTGTGGGCTGCCAATGCAGTCTGAAAGGGTAAGTTACAGCATTCTCTCCATTATCCAAAAGCCTCCCATGATTCTCTTTGCTCGACCCGTGAAGTACATGCTTCTGAACGTGATGTTTATGGACCTCGTGATGCGGGCTCATACCCTACGGAACCCCTGGAATCTACTTGAACATCTATGATCAGTGTTCAAATGACCCTGCCCAGGCTCTGCCCCAACTTTCTTGCCTTCCCTAGAAAGCACGGTGCAGTGGGAATGAATACAGCTTTGGCATCAAGTGGACCCGAACTGCAACCCCAGCTCCACCACTTACCAGAGGTGAGACCTTGGCTAGTTGTGTGGTACTCTCAACCTCATTTCTTCATCTGAAAACATGTATTATTAGGAGCAGCAAACGAAATCACAGACACATTCTGTTTAGCACAACTCCTAGCACACAGTATTCAGGTATTAGAGACTTTTCTTCATGGGGAAACTTAGCACTTCATGTCCCATTCCTATGGTCCTTCTGTATGGTCGCCATCCCCAAGCTTGTTAACTTTGCCTTCAGATCCGTCTGGCCTCTAACCCAACAAACACAGCACATCTCTAGTGAATAATGCCATCAACTCTTCATACAGCAGATCACAACAGTGTGTTCTTTCCTCCTTCCTTCTGCCTTTTGGTCTTCCTATCAAAGTCATCTCATCTACTTTTCAGGAGCTCTCCTGTCAGATATTTGATAAGCATGCACCCCTCAGCCATTTGTAGAACGTATGTGAGAAAATAAAGCTGCTTTGACTGAGTTTGAGTCCAATCCAGAGCCTGCCCTGCTTCGGGGGAACGGGAGATTCAGACTTTTTCCCTGTGAAGCATCTTTTAAGACACGCAAGATGCAAAAGAACTCAGAAAAAGCTACGCAAGGAGAAGAACACAGGCGGTGAAGTCCACAGATTGGAAATTCTTTGCTAAGCGACGGGTCCTAAGGTCCCCACTCCAGCGTGAAGTCTTCTGGGATATATATTCATGGCAAGTAGCTTCGTCTCTTGGGGAGAAACAGACTGAACAGTTCACGACTCCCTTCTTATTAACCAAGCTTTTGATTAACAGGTACGGCAGGGCATGGATGGTAGAGACCCTGTTGAACCTCACAAGACCTAAGACATCGGCCTGTATTGTAATCTGCAATTTAAAAAGCTTTGGGAGTTAAGGGACTTTTTTATGGGAAGGGATAACCCAGAGGAGCTTTCCTTTGGCTCTCACATCCCCTGTACCTTTTTAAAAATTTTATGCTCAGCAAATGTCTGAACTTCAAAAGCTTACCCAGTTCAGTGAATTTGGCTTCTGGTACAACATTATTAAGTCTTGAAGATAGAAAAAAAAAAAAAGTCCCACAGAAATGTATTGAAAAGAGCAGGACTTGGGTGTTCTCATTTTGGCATGTAGCCCTTAAATGGATCCGACAGCTCAATTTCCCAATATGATATGCAGGAAATATGAAATTAGCTCCCAATTATATCCGGTGCAGTGATTATAGGTACGCCCAGGAGGCTTCACGCAGGGCAGCCTGTCACAGCCACTTCCCGAAACTTTATTTTCCTGAGCTGAAAACCTTGCCTCTAGAAAACCAAGAGCACTTGTAAACACGCTTTTTAAAAAGTCAGAGGGAGGAGCACAAGGATTACTCGTTGCCCTGTGTGCGTGTCAGTCACCTCTGGCTTCTTGTCTTGAGCCTCTGCTGTTATGACCAAGTGGCAGGAATGTGTCAGTCAACAGCAGGTGCTACTGAGGCCAACATGACAGGCACCGCCTGGGTCATCTCAGTGATCCTTAGCGTCTTCAGGTACCAAAATGTGCGCTTCTCATCTGAAAGATCATACAAGTGCATCCTTGCTCGGATATGATCTGTAACTGTTACGGTTTGTGTGTAGATGTCCCCCCAAAGCCTCATGTGGTAAGAGGTAGCTGGATCTAGAGTGTGTGATTACTAAATTAGTCCACTGATTGGTTTGGCAGGGTTCTGCCGGGATCAAGGATGTGAAACTAAGATTAAGGGTATTAGGATTAAGGGTGGGAGTGCTGCCCACCCTAAAGCCAGGTAGCCTGGATAAAATATAGGATACAGGAAGAAGATGGTTAACCCCCTTGCTTGCACCCCTTGCGCACCTGGCTGCCTTCTGCCTGTCTGCCAGGCCACCCTGCCTTGGATCAGCAGATTGTGGATTGAAACCTGTACAAACTATGAGCCAAATAAACCTTTCTTCCCCTAACTTTGGGTGTCTGGTATTTTGTCTCAGCAATGAGAGAAAAGTAACTAAAACAGTAACTAATCTTTCCCCAAAGCCATGTTAATGGGAGTCTCTGGAAGCTGGCAGGGTATGACCTCTTCTCTTTTGTTCCTCACTGCATTCTGGAATACAGATGTAATGCTTGGATCTCAGGTAGCCCCAAAGGGGCCATGAGGTGACACGCTATTGGTGGCAGAATTCAAAAGCCAGAGGCCTGGGCTCTGATGACTATGTGGCATCTGAGGGAGTCCCACATTCCTACCTGTGGGCTGTCTGCTCAGGAAAGAGAAACAAACATCCATCCTGTTTGTGCCATGAATAATCCTCACCCTGAATTATATGCAGCTGAATATAAGCCTAATTGCTATGATTAGTGACTTCCAATATCAGATCCTAATTAGTGCCTAATTGCTAAGTTAAAGCAGGCTTTCCAAGGGACCCCTCACCTCATCTGCCCACTGTCTGGGGCACATTCTTCATTGCCGTGGTTAGTTGGATGCTCACTCGATATTTTTCCTCCCTTCCTCTCTGCCTGTCTTCTTTCCTCCCTTCTTCCCTTCTTCCCTCCCTCATGTCTCCCTCTGTCTATCCCTCTCTCCCGCATTCCCTCCATCTTTTCTTTCAGTTCTCACTTTTTCTATAATACCAAGAAGTGTTTTTACCCTTCAAACTCCATAAAGACCACAATGAAATGATGGATCGAGGCTGACAGAACCCACTCCAAGCTATAAGAATTGCAAATACTCAGCAATTCCTATTAGGCTAAAGACAGCGAACTGTAGCCAGGAGAAGGTGGGGTTCCGGTTCCTCCTCCTTGTCAGTGAGAGCAAACACAGGCGAACATCAAGGCCTTTTCTCGTTTTGTTTTCTATGCTCTAGCATCCCTCAAGGTCTATACTGTGATGCTCACTTTCCTGCCAGCTACACAGATCTCAGTGTCTGCCAATACAATAGTTTCAGATCCAGAGTCCTACTTTGCTTTTCCAGCCTTCCTTCTGTCCCAGATAGTCATCTCCCAGAAAGGGAAGGAGACAGTTATGGTTTGGATCTTAAGTGTCCCCTAAAGGCTCATATGCTGACGGCTTGGTCCCCAGCCTGGGCACTACTGGAAAGCAGCAGAACCTTTAGGAAACGGGGCCCAGTGGGAGGAAGTGAAGTCACTGGGGGTGTGGCCTTGAAGATGACGCTGCGACCCTGGCCCCTGCCTGTCTCTCTTTTTCACTTCCTGGTTGCCATGAGATGAACAGGCCTCCTTTGCCACACATTCTGGTCATGATGTGCTGTGCTGCCAGAAACTCAAAACAATAGGGCCAAGTGACCATGGACTAGAACTTCTGAATCCACAAACCAAAACAAACCTTTCCTTGTTTTCGGCAGCTCACCTGAGGTTATTTGTTACAGTGATGGAATGTTAACACAGTAATGGCATAAAGAGACCACCTATTCCTTCCCTTCCTACACAGTACCTATTCAGTCCTCGTACCCCAAATGCTGTAACCTGGTCTGAACCATCCAGAGAGGATGAGCGACAGCTAAGAGATTTGCCTGACCACTGTTGTCCCCAGGCACCAGTCCCAGGACTCAGCGTGCAGAGGCTGGAGGATGGGAAAACACTAGCAGTTGACCACTGTGGTCCTAAGAAGCTGGCGACTTCATCTGGCTCAACGTAGTACTAGGTTCTTACTGTGCGCCCCTCCTGTGAAGGGAAGACAATCATCACATGCCAGCCGCCTTTAAAGAGTCCACACAGAGTGTGGCGTGGGTGCTGGGCTGAGGACCTCGTCCCGAGATGACTTTAAGGGCTCTGAGCAGCGCCCGCAGATCTGAGTTGGGTTCCGCCAAGCTCTTCCCTCTGTGGGCGGGACTCCCAGCACAGGACGACTCCTTCGGGGCACACAGTGCCTGCCAGCCTGCCCCGGTCTCAGCTCGGGTGTTGGTCTTCCTCTTGCTGCAGCCCTGGGCCTGGGCCGGGCCCAGAGGAAGGGATCACAGTAAGAGCAAAGTGTATTCATGTGGTCGCTTGTTTTCTTTGAGCCTCAGGACACCCTTGAAATTTACTGTCATTTTATAAGCTTGGGACTAATATGTTTAAACAAGAAAATAAAGTGTGTTAGACATTTCCCTTGTCGCTAATAAAATATATGACTTGTAAATAGATAATTTAATAAGATATTATATAGATTAATATATTGTCACTTATAATACAGTTATATCTGTAAAAGCTGGGGATTTAAAGAAAGTATCCATAATGCTTTAAATAATAATTTGTTAATGTTATCAAGTAGTACTTGAGATTCTTCAACTGTGTTTGTGCATTTTACACGTTGCTTGTTTGAGGCAGGATCCAAAGAAGGCCCATAAATAACAATCAGTTCTTGGTTGTATGCCTCAGTTCTCTTCGCACCCATCAGTCTCTGCTCTGCCTCTTCCTTTCTCCTGCAAACCCTGCTGAATACTCTGGGTCGTTTGGCTGTACAGCTTCCTGCAGTTTGGTTGCGGCCGATTGGACTCACGTGGTGTTGACACACTCCGCTGTCCCCTGTATTCCTTCAGTGACTTTAGCATGGGTGGTGTCTCTTCCCTACATGACATCTGGCTTTCTTTCTTTTCATGAGGTCATCATCTGCTAGTGATATCTGCTCACTCAGTTAATTCTTCAAGAGTTACAAATGTTCTTCTCATTCTGTCATTCCCATGGCACTTTTTATGTAGCTGACGAGAAGCTCCCCCATTATCCACCACTTTTAAAACTAGTTCCTTAGCATCATCCAAAGGTAAATAATGAGTTTATTGAAAGTATCATTATTAATTAACAGGTTTAAGCAACTTTGACACATTTTAATCCATTATTATCCTAACTAGTGATTGAATTGTCTGATCGTGGAAACACCCGTCAAGCCCCAGGGAAGGGAAGGAATAGATGGGCTCCTTATGGCATTGCTGTGTTAGCATTCCATCCCTGTAACAAACACCTGGGGTGATCCACTGAAAAGGAGGAAAGGTTTGTTTCGGCTCATGGTTTCAGAGGTTCCACTCCATGGTACATTTTCCCTGCTCCTGATGGGTCCGTGTTTTTTTCAGTGAGAAATGGCATATATAGACTTCACAATCTGGGAAGTAAGGATAATGATTACTACTGCATTGGTTTCTATGAGCTTTTAAAAGCCCAAATTGGACATTTGTATTTTCTTTTAAGTATAAATTATGTCATAAATATATGCTGATATTTCTGATTTAGATTCATCAATCTCCTTTTTTTCCCATGACAAAAACCTGGAGCTCAGAGACACTACTCTCCTCATTTGCTCTACATACAGTATTCACACAATAGCCTCAGAATAACGGAAGTAGCACTCCCTGCCCCAAACCGACTGGCAATATTTTAAGGTTTTTGTGGTTCTTTTTGTCCTCAGAGATTGCATAATAAAATTGCTGACTTAATAGCTGATTTGAGTATTTCCTTTCTATGATCTTATTCTACTAACTGAATACATACTTAAGTTTATGCTATCATTTTTAATATCTGGGGGAATTTAAAGTTAATATTTTAGTAATCATATAACATGTTTACATAATTCTAAATTCATGAAACAGTAAGTATGGTCAAAGCTCATAGCTTCTATCATGATCTCATTCACTTATTCTCTCATTTTCCCTAAGGTAACCACCCTGTGTCTGTGTGTGTAATTGGGGACCTTTGCTATATTTAAAAAATAAAAATATTTGAACCTTTTTTCTAGAAAACAGTGCACACTTCCCCACTTCACTCTCTTGTATAACAGTATATCTAAGAAATCATTCTGCAGTAATAGATAGAGAAGTTGCTCATTCCTTTTTAGAGATACAAGATATTCCTTCATGTGGTTGGACCACGTTTTATTTACCCAGAAGCCTATCAACAAGCAAATGGGGTGTTTCGAGTTGGATTTTTTTTTTTTTTTTGGCTACCATAATGAATAATCTTATGGATATGTGTTTATGTGTTTTTGCCAATCAAGCTTAGGGACAGATCTCTAGAAGTGGGCCCAAAGGGTAAATTGCAGATGTTATTTTGCTACGTATGTTGTCAAATCCTCCTCCTTAAGGACTGTACCATTTCACATTCCTACCAATGATTTTTGGAAAGGATTAATTCTTCACAATCTCACCAATAGTTCATTGCCAGGCTTTTGGATTTTTGCCCCTCTGGTAAGTGAGGAATGGTGTTTCAAAGCAGCTTGAATTTGCATTTCTCTTATGAGTGAGACCAGGATCTTTCCCAGGTTTCAACTCTATTTTCAGACAAATACATTTAAAAATATGTCTTAAATTACATTTAGCCTTAATGTATGGGTTGTATTTTGTGGTATTAATTAAATGCATCTGAGCTGACTATTCAGAAAATCTTTGGAAGCATTAATCACAGACTCTGCCCAAGCCCCCAGAAGTCCCTTGCACCCTAGGACACACACTTGAGAGGCGTGGTGTGGTCTGAAACTCAACCCCTTTGGGAAATCTACGTTATGTGATTGGAAATGTGTAGATTGGAATGGTGCCTTAATGAAGACCCATGGAGACCTTCAGTGTTTATTCTAATGATAATCTCTCCCAACATAAGACTTCTACGTCTTCATCAAGAATGTAATCGAATTAGACAGTCCTACTTAGCAAAAAGAAAGACTGAAAAATGCTTTGTTTAAAGCAGCCTTGGAGAAGGAACATACGCACTCCATGTCCTGTGGAGGTCACACTATAGAAAGCATAGAAGACGAAACTATTTCTCCCAAGAACTTTTTGTCTAAATTAAAAGGAGTAACTGGTTCATAAAAAGAGTGGAAAGAATTCACAAGAAAGGAAATAATCCTTGATGCCATGATCAAACAGGGAAATGAAGCACTGAAGCTATTCTTGTCTTTGAAATAGGAATACAGCAAACATGAGAAATTTTATAAATTGCAAAGTGATCTGTAAGTTCATTCTCTCTTTTTTAAGTGACTCAAGATCAGAAGCAGAAATAAACATTTTGGACAACTGAAGTGTGCATCTATTAATTTAAAAGGACAAGATCAGAAGCTATTCCAGTGAAGGGCCCATCTTGCCACCTGAACTATCTTCCAGATTTCTTACACGTCCCTTGGTTATACCAAAAAACAGGACATATGCTTATTTTGGAGGGCCATCGTTAAAATGATTTTAATCTACCAAACACACTCCTCATAATTCTCTCACAAGCAGTTACATTTTTTATTTAGGGGTTATTTTTAACATTTTTTAAAATGGCAAAATACACATGAAATAAAATCTAGCTTGCTGACTGCTTTTCGGCATGTAGATCAGTAGTGTCAAGCACCTTCACATCGTGCACGTCATCTGGCAAGGCCAAAGCTCAGTACCCATTAGACAGGGTCTCCCTTTGCCCCTTCCCAGCCCCTCGGTCAGCTCCCTTCTACTTCCTGTGTCTGTGGATCTGGGCATTTCAGGATCTCACTGGAGCAGAATCGCGATCTCTGTCTTTGTGTGACTGGCTTCACTTAGCACGGTGTCCTCCAGGTGCCAGGGAGTGTTTCCACTCATTTGCTCTGCCTTTGAAAACCCTGGGTGTCCCCAGGCACAGACCCTGGAGTGGCGGGATGACGGCAGGGCTGCGGTGTGCTCCAGGTGTTGCTGTTGACTTGGCTGGTTGTAAAATGCCCAGACGTTTAGCTCGGGATTACCGTCCCTGCCACAGTCATCTACTCTGGAGAGACATCTGCGCTTGAAACACTACGAACAGATCTACTGTGGCAAAGATCAAGAGCAGTAGCCTTTGATACTCCATTTTAATAAAATCAATCCATTAATTAATTATAGATTAATTGATTCATCCGTGCGAGGAAGATTCATCCACACAAGACATGTTTATTGAGTGTATCTAATACAGGAAAGCATGTCACATACTGAGAGATGAAGTCATAGTTCTGGTGCAGAAAAACTTAAATTCTTTCTGAGTTATACCTTCAATTAAAAAAAAAAACTGCATAGCACAAGAGGTTCTTGATGGATCCTATAACTAACTGGCATGTTAATTATAAAAAATTAATTTTCAAGCTAAACTGGGTGGCTCATACCTATAATCCTGGCCACTTGGGAGGCTGAACCAGGAGGATGGAAAGTTCAAGGCCAGCCTGAGGAATTTAGCAAGATGCTATCTCAAAATAAAAAATGGAAAAGCCTGCTTATGTAGCTCAGTTTTAGAGCACTTGCCTAGTGTGGGTGTGACCTTGGATTCAATCCCTGGTACCAAAAATTAAGTATCATGTGCTCTGGGGAAGGCAGGGGAGGAGGGGGCAGGGTTCCCAGGCGCTCCAGGATTGTTGCAGAGGGAGGATCCCAAATACAGACTCTGAGGAAGGAGACTTGTGGCCTGGGGGACAGGTGTGGGAAGTGCACTGAGAACCAGTGGCCAGACCGGTCTGTCAGAGGGAGGGGCCAGGACTGGAGGGACCCGGATACCCAGCTGGGAGGGCGGGGAGCGGGCAGGTGCTTCTGAGTTTAATCCTCTGAGTGGCTAGGAGCAGGAGACCGTGAGGAATGCAGCATTTTAGGGGGCTTAATCTGCAGGTGTGCAGACAGCTGGGCAAGGAAGGGGGCGAGGAAAGGGAGGAGCATGTGCAGGGGTCTGAGTGGGTGTACCTGCCCTTCCTCTGGGTAGTGTACCGCCTGATAGGAAAACCCAAAAACCACCTCGGCAGCTTATTTTTCACCTTGAGTCAAGCAAAGAATGCACACCGGTGGGTGGTGTTTGCATGTTCATTCCTCTGTTAAGATCAGATTGGAGCCACTGGAACAGGTGACGTGAAAGGACTTCATCGAATGGTCAGCCTTGTGTTTTCCACCTCAGCCGGAAGCTGCTATCGAGAATCCCCCGGTGCTTGCTCAGACTGGCACCCGCTGAACTCTGACGCTACAAAGCAAGACGCCCCGACATCCGAGATGGCCAAGGGGTGAAGGCAGCCTCCTGTCTGCAGGATTGTGGGCTTCAGCGGAGTCTCGGTGGTCATGGAACTCAGCTTTCTCACCATGGACAGGCTCAATTCACAGCAGCTTTGAAATCCAGCGATGAGCAAGGGCTGCCTCCTAAAAATTCTCACCCAGATTACTGGCCTTCTGTATACAAGGTGGCTGACTCCAGCACCTGGCACAATTTAGCCTCACGTGCCATAAAGCACTCGCTGCCTTCGGAAGAGAGGAAATGGCCACTGGCCAAGCAAGACTACTTCACTTCAGGAAGACGGATGCAGCATCCTTTCACTTTAGGGTCGGCTCCGTGCTGGAATTACCAGGAGGACTCCCTTTCTCATTCTGATTTTCATTAAAAGCATTGCTCTATGGCCACCAGGAGAATGCGCCTCCAGACCTGCTCTGCCAGAGACCACAACTGGCTGAGGACTCCGTGCCGTGCTTTGTAACCCGTCACTGTGCTTGCCCCGAGCTCCCCTCTGCGGGCTGCTCACCACAGTGACAGAGGACAGTGCAGAAACCTGACAGGGCCCCTTTCTGGAAGATGCTGGCTGAGGCAGGCCCAGGTGCTCCTGATGGCTCTCGGGCCGGCGCGACTGCCCAGCATGCTAAGATGCCCCCACGGGCTTCTGTCCTTGTCCTTCAGGGTCACACACGCACTGCCCTCCCAGGGCTCTCCCAGCACTGCCCTGCTCCCCTCGCGTCCTTTCATGCAGACGTTTTCCCAAGAAAGTCTTTGCATCGGGAACTTCCCTGGAGACCCAGACTCACATGGGCTCCTTCCCATTGGCCAGGAGAGGTAAGACCCGAGTGGACGCAGGGGTACAGTTCTCACTCGGCACTAGCTGCTGATAAATAAGGGATGAAGGGAGCCCTTTAAACAGCTGATGAGGTGTCCCTGGCTATCAAGATGACTCTTCTGTGGAACTGGGGCAGTGACATTCTGCTGGTTTCTTATCACCAGGGTCACCACCTCCCATCCCTGAGCCAGTGGGAACCCCACTTCCTATATGGTGATGGGGAGTCCTTCTCTGCCTTGAGGGCTGCTGTGGACCCAACTTAGAGTTGAGCAGCCTACTTCCTTTACTGAGCACTTCAGGTAATGAACACTTGCTCTTCACCTGGTGGGGCCAGACGAGGGAGGCCACATCCCGATGCCAATGTCTCTAGGTAAAAGCAGACAGCTAGGCTACCTGTGGGGACGAGAAGGTGGCCGGAGGGAGGAGAGGCAGAGACTGAAATACTAGCTCTTATCTGAACACAACACGGACAGCTCTTGATGCAGAGGGGGGCTCGATTTCCCCCGGAAACCATCTTGGGACTCATGGGAGCACACTCGGGGAACGCTGGAAGCCAGGACACTTAGGGCGCCCTTCCTTGGCTTTGGATGTGTCCCCAAACATCTAAGCAGTTAACGGTATGGCCCTGCCAAATAGTGATACTTGGAGAGACTGTGAAATTGCCAAAGACTTTAAGCTTCAGACTGCTCAACCGGTTTTATCAAATACCTACTAAACCATAATCACTTGATCTAAGGCCCAGAAATCAGAATTTTTAAAAGCATCCCAGACAGTCTTGGCTCTAAAGTAGTCTACAGGGCCAGAATGAAAGACATTATAACTGGTGATTTTATGAAAGATGGAGCCATTGTTGGCAGCCAAATGAAAGGGTAAGAAGGTTGCAGAGAGCAACAACTCGAAGAACCTCAGTCACTGACTGAACAGAGAGAGCAGGACCCCCCAGGCCCCACTTTCCCTGAATTTGCAGACCCTGATAGTTGGGTAAACAGACAGCAGGTGATTCACAAGCCAGGGCTCATGCAAAGCTGCCACTGTCGGGGTCTGAAAGTGCTGCCTTCATGTCCCGAAAGGAGTTCCAAGCCCCGCAGAGTTGCTGGATATACACCTTGCTTTGTCTCGCAGAGGCCAGAAGCGGAAGTGGCCTGGCACCTGACTGCTTCCAGCTGGAGGCTGCTGGCTGGCTGGGCCCTTAAGGGCCAGTGGTCCTGCCCCACCATGGAGGCTGATGTTACTGGCTTCTCACTTGCTTTCTCCGCCTCTTTCTCCCTGGTGTGGATGCAAGACCCGGGCCTTCCGACCACATGTCTATGTCCCAGACACGGAGACAGGATGGTGTTGAGGAGCCTTGGGGACCAGGCATCATCCTCAGTGGAGGCAGCAGGAGGAGAGGGCTGGGGCCCTGGGACAGCAGTGGTGGCCATCGAGGGCGGGGTGTAGCCAGGGTTGTAGCGCTGGGGCCGGAGCTGTGACTGGTGGGCTGGCCATTGGGAGTGGAGTCCTCAGTGAGTCCATTCAGTGGTGGGATCTGGACATGGTGTTCCCTGGCCACAGAGCCCTGAATCCCAGCAACTCTTTGCCCTCTTGAACATTCTGTGACCTGAGTGAACTTGGTAAGACATTTCCTCCCTTCACAGTCACTCAGGTGTGTTCCTATAGTCGGGAACTGAGCGCTCCAAATGCTGAAGGAGGGACAATTGTCCTGAAGGAGGACTTGGTTTCCAGTGAAGTATGCTGTTTAGGAAGGAGGCCATGGGTAGTGCAGAGTGACACGGGAGTTGCCTGTCAGCAGCCATTGCAAGCCGGGCGAGCCTCCCGGTTCTGAGGGTGCAGACATAGCTGAGGATGACCCGTGTGCCATCCCTACCTGGGCCACAGATGCTGTGCACAAAGCTGCTGGGCAGGCATTTATTGGGAGCATCCTTAGGAGAGGAAGATGTGGCCAGAGGAGGGGGAAGGAGTCTCTCAAACAAAACTCACAATCCCACCTGTAGCACAAGAACCCACGTGGTCATGGAAGGGGACAGTACCAGAGCTCAGTGGGGAGCTGCCGAGGGGGGAGGGTCCCGGGGAGCTGCCTGGTCTGTGCAGCTGTGTGGCACAGCTCTTGGGACCCGGAATGGGAGGTGGTGGCTGGAGTGTGAGTCCTTGATGTACCGACATCATGCTCTCTTCCTGTCATCGGGGAATAAAGCGCGGGCTGGAGACGGTGACGTCTGCTGTGATGTGCCGGCGCTGCTTCTGAAGCAGATCGGGGAATAGTGGTGAGGTTACTACGGTGCGAGGCTTCAGATCAGCCTGTCACTTCTACATCCAGAATGCCTTGTGATTAATGGGGACGTGTAGCCTGACAAATGAGAGGAAGTGACATTGCCTGGGCTGCTATCTGTTCTGATTAAATAATTAATCACTCTCTAATTACAAAGGACAGAACTCCGTACCTGTCCCACAGACCTTCCGAAGGACACATGCGGGGCTGACGGTTTGCTGGAGACATGGTCTCTGCTTTGCCGAAAGCCCAGGACTGAGGGAATGTGTGAAATCTGCATGTCCCTCTGCTAAGTAATGAGTTCCCAGGGCACCCCGGTGACAGCTGTTCCAGGAGTGTAAAGTATGAGTGAATTTCAAGCAGCTTGCACATTCTGTCTACCAGAATACAAAGGACATTTAAGTGAAGAAGCTCAATGTTGCTTTTTCTTGGCCAATGATGTGAGATGCAAATGTGTGGACAAAACCATTTGCTTCTTTTCCTGTCAAGGTGACCCAGGTCACAGATCCACTTTCCCTGTCTCCTAGGAGATAATCAAATGCACCATTTTTGAATTCGATTCCCCTTTACACTGTCATTTCCTGACACCACCACTCAGCCCATCAACATCTCAGTTTCTAAGCTAACTATATCAGTTGCCTTTCTATTGCTGGGATGAAACACCCACCAGGCACATCTCAGAGGAGGAGGGTTTATTTTGGCTCATGGTTTCAGGGGTTTCAGTCCATGGCCAGCTGGTTCCAGGGCAGAAACGTCATGGTGGAAGAGTGTGGTGGAAGAAAGCCGCTCAACTGCAGCCAGAAAGCAGGGTGCAGAGACAGAGCCAGAGAGCGAGGTAGGGCCAGGGACCAGACACAGTCCTCACAGTGATGCTGCCCGGTCATACCCAGAGATGCCTCACTAATCGCGGTGTCTCTCAAGGCATCGGGCTGGCACTCAAGACCGACTATCACACTGAGTTCATACACATACCTGGTCTTTTCTCAAATCTTTGACCTTCATGTTTTATTTTTTCCCTGGTTTATTCCTGACCTCTGTCTATTTCACTCTCACTTCCTTGAGCACATCTCCCCTGAGGTCCTTGCCTGATGCGGATGCCCACCCCTGTGTCTCAGGCCACCCGTGCACTTTGGTATCCACTTCATGCTTCCCTAGACGTTGAGCTTGTTATTTCAAGATTCCATATATCAGCCAATAATAAATGTTTGTTGAATGAATAAATGAATGTATGGGTGAGTACATACATAAATAAAATTATTTTTTATTCAGCAAATTGTTAATTCACTGAATGAATAAATGAACCATCAAGAGCAGGGAATTCCACAGAGATTGCTGGCTGTTCACTACACCTTATCGCCAAGCGCACATCTGCCACCTTCCTCCTCAATTAGGGTGGCTGTGGGGTGTGGAGAGAAATACTGGGGACCAGTATTAATTTAGTGGGGAGTATGGCTTTCCCAGCCAATCTGACTCTATGTGAGTGAGAACTAAACATTTGCCCCGTGAATTCACTGATATTAGGGTTTTCGCTCTTTCTGTAACTGCTATCGGCTGAGCTGGCACACGGCCCCCCTTGCAGGACGCTGGCCTGCAGGTTGGGGCCCTGGGTGCGACTGCAGGTGGACATGGCCCACGGCGGGCAGCTTTCCTCTTCTTCCTGGCTGAGGCATCATGGGATCTGAGGGCAGCTCGCTTGGCATGATCTCTGTTATGCTAGGTCAGGGGGCCTCGGTCTTTCCCGCCACGGATCTTGCCAATACAGCGCTCGCTTACCCCGGCCACACCTTGAGAGGCAAGAGCTTAAGATCAGGGACCCAGCTGGGCACAGAAGCGCACGCCTGTAATCCTGGCAGTCTGAGGCCGAGCCAGGAGGCTTACACGTTCAAGCCCAGCCCGGGTAACTGAGTGACTTGGTAAAAATCTGTCTCAAAAAGAGAAAAAAAACGACGGAGCACAGTGTGCTCAATTTCCATTACTACAAAAACAAAACAAACAGCAACAACAACAACAACAAGAGCAACAACAGATCAGCCTGACAGAGGAGGAAATGCGAGCTGCCGGTGGGAAGCGCGAGGCGCAGTCCTTGTGGCAAGGTGTGAGCTCTTCAAGGGCCCTCCGGCCCGGTCTCCTGGCTCTCTCTCACGTTTCTGATTTTCTGGTCTGGTGGGAGCTGGGGATCCGGGTCTCTGGCCGGCCCCCCCGGGGATGCTGGCGTGTGGCTTCCAGGCACTGCACAGGGGCAAGCTCCGGCATCAAGGCGGATGGCTTGTGTTCGGGCACCATCCACCTGGCTTTGAACTCGCCCCGCCGTGTCAACCTGAGCACATTCCTTAGCTTCCCGGTGCCTCGGGCCTCCTCAGGTGGACAGAGATGACGGCAGGGACGGTCCCGCCTTCGAAGGCTGCTGCGGCGTTATGATGGTGTGTGTACTGGCAGGCGAGGTACAGATCGGTTCCGGTAGGATCGGCCATTAGCCCCGCACTCCAGGAATTACAGGGGTGCGTGGGACGTGTCCAGCTCCTCCCTAACAGTTCTGACCCAAGCCAATTCCCTGACCTCTCTCGCTCCCATGTCTCTGTTTGTTGAGACAAAATCAAAGCACAAATCAAAATTGTAAGACTGGTATGCAGATTAAAAGAGAAAGTGCCTATGAACCTCCCATGACTCAACCGGTAGCTGCCACTAAAATTAATAACAAGCCTGACTTCGGGCAGCTTTGCGCCTGCCACGAAAAGCCACCGAGGCCGCAAGAGCCTCGAAAGTTACCGAAGCGGGCAGCCAGCTGGTGCGAGCCGGCCGCGACATCTCCGGACAGAGGCCAGGCCTGTCCCCAGGGCCCGGCCAGGGCAGGCGGCCCCATCTTCCTAACTCCGCACCTGGTTTCTTTGTGCCAGTATCTTTGGCTGAACTTTCCAGCTGCTGTGCTGCCAGCCGGGAGGAGCCCCTCTGTGAAAGACCCCCAGGGCTGGACCGCCGGCCTCCCGGACAGGAAGGCTCCTGCCAGGCCCCGGGGCCCCTCCTTGTTCCAGGTTTCTAAGTCACTTGCCTCTCCAAGCCCTTCCTCAGGGGCGAAGTCTTCCCCTGGGCTAGCAATCCCCCTTGCCCTTCAGAGCCTCCCAGGACCTTCCTGGGCTTCGGCTGCCATTCCCGGGAGAGAGCCCGGAGCATTCTGGAGCAGGGGTTTCCTCCCAATACCCGCCGCTGTTCCTAAGCCTCTACACTCGACGCTCTTTCCCAGTGAGCTCAGGGGGCGCTTAGGTTTGTTCAGACCTAAACATGGCTGTCTTCATTTCATTTTAGTAACACACATTCTTCACACTGAGACTGACATTTCTTTTCTTCCCTTTTCTTTCTTTTTTTTTTTCTGGTGGTCCCGGGGATCAGACCCAGGGCCTCTTACGCGGCAGGCATGTGCTTTAGCTGTCTTATTTGCAACTCACGGTCAACCCAGTTACTCCTCTGGTGCCCCTCAGGAGGATCCGGCGGGCTTTGTACAATGCTATGGAGACCTGGATTTGGGGCAAATATCTGACCAAACCTACAGCGGCGTTCTCCCACAACCTGCGCAGAAAAGACGAATGAGACTGCTTCCCGCTCAGCTATACACACACGCTCCCCTGAGAGGCTCCCTGGGCTCTTTGCCAAGCAGAACAGTGTGGTCTAATCAGACCAGAGTCAAGGCACACGAGTTTGAAGTCCCGTTTTTCCATAAACTCTGTTCGTGACTCTTTAGTTTTTATTCGTGAACGTTTGTAGTCCACAGTGACTATGTTCCTCGTGGGGAGTTTCGCCTCCCTTCCTCTCCCCTGCCCTTCTCCATCTCTACATTCTTTTCCCATACACAGAAGATCTGCCTCCCTGATTCTTACTCTGTCTTTGAAATGGGGATGAGGCAGCTGCCTTGCTAGGCTGTGGCGAGAATCAGGCAATGAGTCTGGGACCTGGATTGGAATTTAATTGTGTCTGTGACTTTAGCAAGGTCGTTGTCTGAGCTGTGAGTCTCACGACAGTCCTGGAGGACATCTGCTGTTATCCCCATTTCAGAGGGGCAGACTGAGGCTCACAGAGTTAAGTGGCTTAACCGAGTGAGGATTTGGATGCAGGGGTGTCTGGTCACCAGACAGGGCTCTGTCTAATATGAGACACCGTCTTTCCTGGATTTATGTTGCTCCCCTTTCCTCTCTGTCCAGGTCCCACCACGGTGGCCTGTAGTAGGACCTGTGAGTTTTGACTATGACTGCAGGCTGTATTTGGAGGAGGCCAGAGAGGAGGCGGAGCTTCCCCTGATCACATCAGTTTTTCAGAGCAGGGAGAATGAAGCCCCATGGAGGGCTATTTCCCAGCTTCCCCTTCACAAATGAGCTCGGAGAAACTAAAGTTAATGAAGCAACTCAGCTATGACCAGGAATGCAGCAGAAGCAATCAAGTCGGGGCTGGGGGACGGTTGCCATGACGTTCGGAAGTGCGCACCCTGATTGCCGTGTACACGGTTCCCTCCCTTGATTGATGGCGGTTGCCGCTCTTTCCTTGTAAGCAAATGCGATAACAATATTAAACAATTACAAGTAATATCCCCCAACTGCTCCCCCACTGCCTTCAAAATATTATTTCGGATCTGCCAAATAATCGCTAACCTATTAACAAGGAAGAGGAGAGCACAGACGCCTGCCTCCTGCGTAGTGTGTCCACCCAAAGACAGAAAGGGCGACCAGCTTCCTTCCAGGACCTCAGTACACCCTGACAGGAGCTGAAGCTGCACAGCTCCATCTCATCGCTGGGTGAAGTCTGCTAAAAGGGCACCGTCGGCATGAGGAGAGCTGGCCAGGTGGGCGTTCTGTCTGTTCCCAGGTCGGGGAGCGACTCTTCCACCCAAGAGTGAGCATCTGACATTCATAGACCCGCAACTCCATTAAACCAAGCGAGTATTTACCCACCACTGACTATGGACAAAACAACAATCTGCCACGGGAGATGCAGTCACATACTTGTGCACACGCATACACACACACACACACACACACACACACACACACACAGTCCCCTGGCCTCAGAGCTTTCAGACCGGTCAGGAGGCAGTGTCAATGTTAGTTAGTAAGTCTGCTGCCAGGAGGACTGTGTATAGCAGGACAAACGCAGAGCCCAACATGGTGCAATGGGCACAAACAAGAAGCAGAGATGAGTTCTGACTCCCTCTAATTTATGGAACCAGGTAGGGAACACTGCATGAAAAACTTTCCAGCGGGAATTCCAGCTTTTCCAGCGCTTTCTCTCTCAGCGACTGGAGTCCACAGCTATCCCTCTAAGCTGGAAAGTTAGGGGATTTCCTCAGGACCACTTTCCTTGTCCTTTATGTCACACCAAACATCACTGAGACCAGTCACTTCCCTTGCAGCCCCCTGTCGGTTTCTTCCGCCTCCTCCGCCTGCTCCCCCATGTCTTGCTCAGGGTGGCCTCCCACAACCCTGGTATCTCTGATAGGCTCCTCCTGTCCACACAGACTGTGGCACCCCCAGGCCTGGTGGGCAGCTTGGATCCTAGCCCTTCTGGAGTGGGGGGCAGGCGCCAGACAAATGCCCCAATGTGGCCAGATAATCAGAATGTCCCGAGCAGGGTTTGTGTGGCCATCCGTACGGACTGCGGGTTTTCTGGGAAGAAGAATGCTTCTTGGGGAGAGAAACTGGAAAAAACTGCCTCAGGGAAATGGCACCACAGAAAAAGAAATCTTGGGTCTAATTTGCCATATTGCATATTCACGGTGGCCCTGCATTCCCAGGCCCCACACACAACTATCGTTTACTCATTTGACAAATATTTGTGTGGCAGGCACTAGGGACAAAATAATGAGCAAAATCTATGGGGTTTCTTCCCTTGCAGAGCATGGAGGGTGGCAGGGAGGCGTGGCCTTGGTCACAGAATCCCATCCCAAGGGAACGTTGGGCCAGGCTATGCTGCTGGAGAGAGCTGTGGGGAGGAGACTTGGGCTCCTGGAGCTGCAGTTGGTAAGAAGACTAGGAGAGGGGTGTAGAGTGCCCAGGTCCAGGGGGGGCCGCCCTTGAGGACGCTGGAGCAGAGAGGTGACCAAGATCTCACTCCTTAAGCACCAGTGGGCTACCATGGCAGTCAGCCCCCGCTCTTGCCCAACCTCTGCCCTTCTCTGTCGAGGGCCTACATTCTCTTTTGGTTAAAGGTAGCTTGAGTTAGGGTCTGCTATTCAAAGCCAAAAGCAAAATAACTGCTCCCAGGCCCCCGTCCTGTAAGGTGGACAGAAGCCTGCTGTACCCTGGGGAGGCTAAAGATGGAGGAGGGCTAGGAGTGCCTCCCCCTCTCCGTGCCTCCATTTTTCTGTCTGGGAATTGGGACGATGAGAGTGTCTGCCTCTGCCTCCACAGCCCTTCACTCTTGGACCTGTCACCTTCTCTGCCTGCTCACTCACGACTCTCTCACAGAGCTGGCTGCCGCATTCCAGTCGAGCGGCTCGCTTTGCCTTCAGGGTGGTTGCGTGCTCCTCTCCATCCTCTGCTCAGGCCGCCCCCCTCCCTGGAACAACTTGGGACCATCATTTTCTACTGAAATCCAGCCGTTCCCTGCACCCCAAATAAAGTGAAGGAGAAGGGGAAGAAGGAGGAGGAGGAAGAAGAGGGCAAGGCGATCTCAACTTTACCTCCATAAACACTGCCTCAACTGTCCCCTAGGCCCTGGCCATCTTTATATTTGGACCAAACTTTCCTGTCACTTCTTGTCTCCTGCTTTCTTATTCTGTGTGGCTACCAAGTCGGTGTGACTGAGGGCCAGTCCCATTTGCGTAGTCTTCGCATCCCAGGAGTTCAGGGTTCTCAAATCTGATGCAAATTTTGGCATGTTTTCCTGCGACGATAAAATACATTTCCATGTTTTGCATAGTTTTGCATCCTGTAGCTGGACAAACCTACAGTCTGAGGTTGTCTGCCTTCCCATTCAGTGGCACAGGCATTAGTGCAGTAAGTCTTCCAGCTGTGCAGAGAAAATGCGTGTGGCACTTTGTGGACTGCAAAGCACTCCATGCACGTCAAGTGCTCACCATCACCGTCACCGTCATTGCTGCTGTCACGGTGGGCGCTGTCTCCAGCCCTCTTTTAATGGACTCCATCTCGTCTGCCCTGACTCCTCATCACTGGATCATGAGAGTCAGCGGGATAAAGGCTGTGCAGGACTGCTGTGTGGGGATGGGCCTGGGGACAGACCCACGGATGGACAACAGCTTTGCTCTTCTGGCTGAGAAATTAAGATCTGTTGGCCAGTGCACAGCAATAGCGGAGGGGCTGCCACAGCTCGCCCCCAACACCACAGTACTTCTCTCTCTCAGGGCTTCTCCAAATCATGTCATGCCTGGTGTGGCCTGAATTTGCCACTGACAGCAGCCTACATCTCACCTTCTCTCTTTCTCCACCTTTGTGAATGGTGGTGAAGCATCTTATTGTAGTATATCTACTTAACAATTCAAGGAAGCAAAGTGTAGAGACATTTTTCTTTATTCATTTGATCTGAATCAAGAAAACACAAACAGTCCCTCTGAGAGCCTCAGGAGTTGCTTACTGATTAAAAATCACTGATGATTTATAACCATAGCATTATTATTCCTAGATGTGCATGAATTGCAGAACAGATTTTAGAGTTGTTCATTTAAAAACTAGCTCCAGGCCACAGAGAGGGTCAACACCAGAGTAAAGTTAGCGCCCAAGACAGCCTGACTTTAGATGGTGCCTTGCTAGGAACGAAGGTCCCCGGTGCCTGTCGCGGGGCAGGAGGCGCTCTTGGAAGCAGTCTGAGGCCAGCTGTCGGCTGGGAAGGGAGTCATTCTAACACTCTCGCTGGTGGGGTCTTGTGTGGATCACATGAGGTAGTTAGCTCTGTGTCCTATTGCTGGGTGACAAATTCCTATTCCCTCATCTTCTCAGCGCTCCTGGGAATAATCTGAAATGTAAAATAGGAACTCCGACCTTTGAGTAATATTAATAGCTTTCATTAACACCCAGCAACAAACGAGCAGTTAATATTGGCAGTTGGCAAAGCTGGCTGCCCACATGCTGCCGACTCTTCCATCTTGTGGGCACCTCGCAGCGCCTCTGCATGTTTGGAGCTCTGGGAGAGACGTCCCTTTGAGCTCCTTCCCAGTGCCAGCCTGCCCCCCATTTTCTTGCTGTGGTCCCAGGGTGGACTTCACCCAGCACCCCTCTGCTGAGCTCCCGCTGCTGGAGTCTCATCAGCACCTGTGTCCTGCCTTCCTTGCTCTTCACATCAGAATTTCCTGTCCCCGAGGCCCTGTCCTCCATCCAACTGGAGACGACTTCTGCTGTGTGTGCAAACAGGAGTTCCAAGTGATGCTGTTCAGTGTGAACTAACACATGGCTGGTCCAGTGGTTTCTCATTTCAATGCGCAAAACAGTGTAATACTTGTAGCAACTAAATATTGTGTGTAGGCTGAACAACTGAGGCACAGGCATGCCTGCTGCACTATCTGCATGTACATTTCTGGAAATACATGTATATTTATTTGGCATAGAAAATAAAGCTCTATGCATGTGTTTTAAAACTCCGTAACTCCAGCTCCTGTTAGATTGTGATGCTGCTCAGCCTGGGACGGAGCCTCCACAGTTTCTAAAGTTGGCCAACGTGACAGTCAGTCTGTAGCGTAGGTCGGAGTCCAGGCTTCTGTCTCAGTGGAGTCTCAGCGGCCGTGGTTCGCACCCCGGTCCTGGAAAGGAAAGCTGGCATCGGTGCCCCCCAGAGACTCAAGAGTGTTGAATTCTCATCTCACTTCACCACGTCTCCCTACAACTGGTCCAGTCGCACCCTAAGCTCCTAACCACAGCATGTGTAATACGGAATTCAACCACACAAATCCCCAAATCATATGTCTGCTAGAACAAAGGAAACAATGAATTACAGAGTCCACAAATCTCCCTCTAATTATGACACACCCAGAAAACCAGGATGAGCAAAACCACCAGAGAGAAGCAGCGAGGGGAAGTGGAGGGAGGCACGGTGTGTCGGGAGACGGGCTCCAGGCGGGTGGCGGATGAGGACGGTGGAAGGGAAGCGAGCCTGCTAGCAGCTCTTGCCTCTCCTGGGCCCCCTATTTAGTGTCTCCCCTGGCCAACACTTGGCCCTGATGATGAAATTCAGCTAAGTGCGACTGTTCCAGAGACTCCGGAAGACACAGATCTCGAGGACAAACAGCCTCCCACAGCCATGTTCTGCGGCTCAGCAGGGCGGCTCCTTCTGGTGAGGGAGACCTCTGAGGCTCTCTGCTGAAGGCTCCAGGCCGCTTGCCAGCCCTTTACAGGAAATGTGGGCATAGACTGAGACATGGGGGGACATCTTTGCTCAGGAGACGGATGCAAACAAGGGCGGGCCCACCCGATGGACAGGGACATCAGTGCGCTTCACTGACCTGGGACGCCACGCCTTGCCTCTCCAGCGGGGCCAGCGAGAGGCCACTGGGGCTGGGAGCCGGGCTGTGAAAATCATGCCCCTCTGCCCCTTCCTCTTAACCATGACACTAACCTCCTCACTCCTGCTCCAAACACCCCTGTTCCACAGCCTGAGTGAAGACCCTGCTTGGTTCGCGGCTGCCCTTTAGTCCACAGTCACACAGGCAATTTTCCCAGACCAGTGGGGCGTGAAACACACACGCAGCATCAGGCAGGAGTCGGTGGGTGGAGAGCTATATGCTCCTCTCTGGACTGTTCACCAGCTAGACTGAGAGACACTGAAGGGAGAAGAGGGCAGAAGGCATGAGATAAAAAGGGGCGCAGGCTGCACTCGCCTCTGTTCCAGTGATCCAGCTTTCCCTGCTGGACCCCGCTTGCTCTGAGCCCTGCTGTGCAGCTGGAGGATCTATCCAGGAGGACTCCCCCGGGAAGTGGGGAGGGAAGGAAGCTGAGACAGCAGCAGGAGTCTCTCCCACTGTCCCTGCTCCTCTCCTCCCCTGTGTGTCCTTCCACGGGGATGGCAGATTGACTTGCGCATGCAGGCTGCCAGCTGGGTCTGTCTGGGTACTTGGGATGCGGGACACACCTGGGCTGTCTTGGGACCCAGACGCAGGGCCTGCTGTGAAGGGCCAGCCCGTGTGGGAGGCCATGAGGGTAACACATCACCACTCCACCCCATTCCCGTCCTCTGAGTCACACTGTGGTGGATGGACAGAGACCAGTTCCATCCTGCCTCGGGTGTGGCTGCTCCCACTGCGACCTTCTTGACAGGAATCCAGGCCGGTCATGGTTTTAAGGAGACCCAGCAAAAATATTTTCTTGCACATTTGAATTCCAAAGACAGGGCAGCTACTCTGATTCTCTTTTACAAAGAGTTGGTCCTATTTCATTCTCATTACCTCATAGTAAGGTCTGGATAAGGGGAAATCAGCACAGTCTGGCTAAGCAAATTCTTTTCTAACTTTAGATGTGGTGGTGGAAGGAAGCACCTTGGTGACTAAGGAGATTTCAATTTAGCAGACGATAGGATAGGACTGAGGTTGGATTAGCAGGAAGAGATCATGTCCTGCTAAGGGGTCTTTAGGGCATTCATTGGATTTGGGGTCTGGGGGCTCCAAGAAAATACCACTTTTGTTAAAGCCTGTGGGCTTTCCATGTAAAGATGGCACCTGCAGACTGAGTACAGAATGAAGCACGTTTAGGCACCATGCTGATGTTAAGGGAATAGCAAGACTGGCATTTGGCCATGTGTTTTCAGCACATTTATGGGTTTCTCCTGCTGGGGCAGCACAATCTCTAGATTCTTGGGCATCTCAAAAAGAACAGGACTGCACCCCTTAGGAGGGGCCTACTGGGAGTGGTGGATGACAGCCTGAGCCAGCAGAACCCCAATAAGCCCATCAGTGACTGCCGAAGCCTGGCTAGCAGACGTGCCGGTCTTTCACTGGCTGGAGGAAGAACCTGGATCCTCTTCCTATTCTCTCCTCCCTCCTGTGCGCCATGTCTTGCATGGAGAAGTGGGCGCCATGCACCTTGACTCCTCTCTTTGGTCCCCACTGAGTCTGTCATTCAGAGGACAAAGGGCGTACCTCTAGCTCAATCTCTGGAATTAATATATTGCTAGTTCCTTTTGACAAATTTGGGTGGGAAAGAAGAGTTTGTTGGAAGCAAGTGGTGTTGGGCAGAAAGAGGGGGAGATGAGGCACAGTTTGAAAAACTTGTTTCCCTTTAGCATTTGGTACAAGTCCATCCTGGGAAGTCTATGAGTCTGGTGCCAGGCTGATTATACCTATATTCTCTGACTGCTAGAAAACTTAGAGTCACAAATGTGACGTGCTTTTTGATAATTTCTATAAGGCTTTTGGTAAACTAATTTTATTTGGGGAATCCTTTACTATTTTTCCCTTGTCTTATTTATTCCTGTTATGTTGTATGAAATCTTTCTGGAATAAATCTTGAAAAGAACGAATAGATAGATAGATGAGTGAATGGATGGATGGATGGTTGGAGGGGTGAATGGATGGACAATCATAGACAGAAATATAGATGAGGTGAGGATAGGTGTAGAGACTTAGGGAGGGAGGGAAGAAGTACAAAACACTGCTGTTTATTGATGATGGAGGCACCAAAACAAAGGAAAATTCCTACAAATGGGGACTTGAGGTTAATAACACATGATCACAAAGTCTGTTATAGCAGGGTTCAGAATACAATGTCCTTTTTAATTATATAAAAAGAAAATAAAGAGAGTTTGAGGGACTGATTTCTTGAAGCGCCTTTTTTTTTAAGACTAGAGGCTTTATACGTAAACTACCATTCTCTTTCCATAATATTTACATGGAGAAATATTTTTAAAATAAAAAACACAGTAGAGGCAAAAGTTCCTAGAAAATTAACAGCATACTTCTAAACAACCAAGGGGTCACAGAAGAAATTAAAGAAGAAATTTAAAAATTTCTGGAAGATAATGACAATGACCACACAACTCAAAGAAACCTTTGGGACATGCTGAAGTCAGTTGTAAGAGGAAAACTTATTGCAATAAACACGCACATTAGAAAAACAGAACCAGCCCAAATAAACAACCTTATGAAAAGTCTTGAAATATTTCGGAAACAACAAACCAGACCCCAAACTGAAACTAAGGAGGGAAATCATAAAGATGTGAGCAGAAATAAATGAAATTGAAACAAACAAACAAAAAACCCTGTAAAACAAATAAAGCAAAGAATTGGTTCTTTGAAAGAATAAATAAAATAGGCAAGCCATCAGCAAGACTTACTAAGAGAAAGAGAGAAAAGACCCTTATAAATGCAATTAGAAACAACAAAGGTGAAATTATAACAGACATTGTCAAAATGCAGAAGATACTAACAACTTTGAAAAATATATTCCAATAAGCTAATAAATATGGAAGAAATGGACAGATTTCTAGACATAACCAAATTACCAAAACTGACCCAAAAAGACATAAATACACTTAACAACCCAATCACAAGCAAAGAAATCAACTCAGTAATAAAGAATCTACCAACTAAAAAAGGCCCAGGACATGATGGATTAACAGCTGAATTCTACAAAACCTTTAGGGAGATTGTATCACCAATACTCCTTAAGTTGTTCAAAGAAATTGAAAGGGATGGAGTGCTTCCAAACTCATTCGTGGAAGCCAGTATCACTCTGATCCCCTAACCAAAGATCCAACTAAAAGAGAGAAATATAGGCCAATATCCTTAATGAACACAGATGCAAAAATCCTCAACAAGATTTTAGCAAATAGAGTGCAACATATTATCAAAAAGCTGATACACCACGATCAAGTAAGTTTCATCTCAGAGATGCAAGGATGGTTTAACATACGAAAGACTGTAAATGTAATACACCGCATAAATAGAAGCAAGGTCAAAAACCACATGATCATATCAATAATGCAGAAAAGGCCTTTGACAAAATCCAACACACCTTCCTGATAAAATTCCTGAATAAAATAGGCATAGAAGGACGACACCTGAATATGACAAAGGCTATCTATGACAAACCAATAGCCAGCATCATACTAAATGAGGAAAAACTGAAAACATTCCCCCTAAAATCAGGAACAAGACAAGGATGTCCACTATCATCTTTATTATTTAACATAGTACTTGAAACATTAGCCAGAGCAATTAGGTAAGAAGAAGAAATAAAAGGAATGCATATAAGAAAGCCGGAACTCAAATTATCACTATTTGCAGATAATATGATACTCTACAGGGAAGACCCAAAAAGCTCCACCAAAAAGCTCCTAGAATTAATAACCAACTTCAGCAAAGTAGCAGGATATAAGATCAACATGCAAAAATCATTAGCATTTATATATACCAACAATGAACAGGAGGAGAAGAAAATTATGAAAACAATACCATTCACAGTTGCTTCAAGAAAAATGAAATACTTAGGAATTAACCTAACTAAAGAAGTGAAAGGCCTCTACAAAGAAAACTGCAGCACTCTGAAAAAAGAGATTGACGAGCACATCAGAAAATGGAAAGATGTCCCTTGCTCCTCTTAGGCAGAACAAATACTGTTAAAATGGTCATACTTCCAAAAGTGTTATACAGGTTTGATGCAGTTCCAATCAAAATACCAACAGCATACTTCACAGATCTAAAGAAAACAATCCTAAAGTTTATATGGAAACAGAAGAAACCCTGAATAGCAATAAGACCAATACTGAGCAATATGACCAAAGCAAATGGCATAGAAATTCCAGACTTCAAGATATACTACAAAGCAATAGTAATAAAAATGGCATGGTATTGGAACAAAAATAGGTACATGGACCAATGGAACAGAATCAAGGGCACAGAAATTTCCCCAGACATATTCAAATACATGGTCTTTGACACAGGATCCAAAAGTACATGTTGGAGGAAAGATAGTCTATTCAAAAAATGGTGTTGGGGAAACTGGCTATCTGTTGGTAGAAGAATGAAACTGTATCCATATCTCTCACTATATACTAAATTAAAATCAAAATAGATCAAAGACTAAAGATTAAAACAGAAACATTAATTCTTCTGGAAGACAAAATAGGTAAAACACTTGATGATATGGGAATAGGAAAGGAATTTTTAAACAGAACTTCAGTTGCACAGGAAATAGCAACAAGAATCAACAAATGGGACTATATTAGACTAAAGAGTTTCTGTGCAGCAAAAGGGTCAATTAGTAGAGTGAAGAGAAAACCCACAGAATGGGAAAAAATCTTTGCCAGCTACTCCTCAGACAGAGGACTAAAATCTAGTATATGCAGAGAACTCAAAAAAATTAAACTACCTAAAATCAATGACCTACAAAAGAAATGGGCTAGAGAAATCAAGAGATACTTCACAGTGGAAGAAACACAAATGGCCAATAAATATATGAAAAAGTGTTCAACACCTCTGGGCATTAGAGAAATGGAAATTAAAACAACTCTAAGATTCCATCTTACCCCAAAAAGAATGGCAATCATTAGGAAATCAAATAATAACAAATGCTGTTGTGGCTATGGTGAAAAAGGAACTCTTCATTATTGTTGGTGGGAATGTAAACTAGTACAATTATGGAAATCAGTATGGAGATTTCTCAAAAGCCTGAAAGTAGAAATTCCATACTACCCCACCATTCCCCTAATAGGTATCTTCCCCAAAGAACTAAAGACATCATACTACAGTGATACTTACATGCCAATGTTTATAGCAGCACAATTCGTAATAGCTAATTTCTGGAAGCAGCCTGTACACCCATCAAGAGATAACTGGATAAACAAATTATGGTATTTATGTATGATGGAATACTGTTCAGCTATAAAGACGGAAAAATCAGAGTCATTTATAGGAAAATGGAGAGACCTAGAAAATATAATGTTGAGTGAAATAAGCCAGACTTGCTAGCTTGAATACAGTATGGTATCCCTCATTTGAGTGAGGCAAACTACAAATGAAAGACGATTGTAAATAATGGATATAAAGAAATCAAGGAGGCAGATTTCACCCAATAGGCAAAAGATCCAAGGGAATAAGAGAGGGCAAAGGGGGAGGGGAATGAAAATTCAGAGTAAAGATATTCCGAAAACAAGGACCCAATAACTCATACTTCAAACAGGAACACACACACTAGGTACTACAGTCAGCTTTACGGAGTTGGAACTTATCACTTCATATACCTGGTGTTTACATTGCTCATTATTATAAGTAATTAGAATGTACTACTGTCTGTAAGTTTGTGAAATGGCCTGTAAGTTTGTGTTATTTTGGATAAATTTTAATAAAAATCTATTTAAAAAAGAAACACAGTAATAATCAGTATTAAACTGAAACTTAAGCTTTCCGATTTACGCTTTCAAGTTCTGAGAGACAGAGAGTCGAGAAGAGAACTCTGAATGCTCAACTAATTCTGAATGAGCCCTGATTCCCCCTCACTCCGTCTGCCTCTCACCCAGGTCAAACTTGAACCTTGCATTGTGCTGTCTAGCCAGATTCTTCACGGTTTTCCTCTCATCCCGTTTTAATCAGTCCCTGGGAACGAGGAAGGTTCACAGTGCTCATAATTAGCATCATGCATTTAGCGGGAGTGAGGCGGGGAGAGGAACTCAGGCTCTGCCAGCAAGGAAGGCCAGATGCCCGTGAACTCTCTATGCAGGCACATAGTTTGCCCACCTGCCTGCCAGGTAATTTCTCGTGATTAATATCACTCTCCCACTTCTCTTCCATTACTGCTGCTTGCAGGTTGTTCCAACTCAACGGGAGCTATGCCTCAGGCGAAGCCACCGAGGAGCTGGCCATGGTGCCCTCCACTGAGCAGGCGCACCAGGTACATGCTCAAAAGGTTGCTCCTTCAAGAAAGTTCTCATGACTTTGGCTTTGATTTCCCTCCACTGGAATGGACCGAGCATAATTTGGGCCTTTATTCATTAACAACCGTCTTCCCCAAGGGGATAATTCCCATCCCCGAGGAAGGATGTGTTGAAGGCCTGCAGTACACAGGCACACGCCGGCCCTCTGAGCTGGCTTCTCATTCTTCCTGGGACAGTGTGTGCTCCCAAGTGGTGAAGAGTGATGAAAGGTGTGGCATCTGGCTGAATGGAAGCTTTGAGCTGCTTTCACAGCTCCCTCTTTTTCTTCCTTCCCCACTGAGACTCCCATCTTTTGAATTTTACCTCGCGATTTGAAAGCGATCAGCACATACCGATTTCAACATCGAGAAATTGTTTGCCTAATATGAGTGAAATGAGTGGAAAGGGATGATAAAAAGTCACACTACAGAGCCCAGGAAAAGCAGTCTCCTTGAAGAGAAACACCTTCAAGGCGGAGGCGGAGGCTCCCCTTCCCCAGCTTCCTCTAGTGCGGATCTTTCTCTTGTCCCTGTCGTCTCTGTTTATTAGCCACCAACTGCATATATAATTTTCTACCTCTGAATATATAAGGGTCTCCGCTTCCTTCCATCTCAGTTCACTGATTTTAACTCTATCTGAACACATTTTCATTGCTGCCTCTTTCTTTCCCTCTTACTTTTGCTCTCATGAGATGGGGTGATTTAAGCCCACGAGTTGGGGTGTTTTTCGGTAGGGAGCCCTTCTGGGCTGGACTTGGGCAGAGCTGCTCTATGCTCAGCCTGCTGGACACCAAGCACTGTCCGTCCACAGCAGGAAGGCAGTTATGACCACCTCAGCATCCCAGCGGGACAGCTGAGGGACCAAAAGATTGGAAACATTACCTGAAGGGAATGGAAAATAGGTAGTCGTGTTTTTGACTAGCTCTGGACCCTGAAAAAATCCCTAATAAGCTTCTGCAATCATTGATAAATATTTATCAATCACTGTCAGCGTCCTAGCCCAGAGCCAGGTGTCAGAAACATCAAGGCGACCAAGACTCGCAGGAGTTTCACCAACGGCGGCAGAAGGAAGCAGCTGAATTCAACTATGTCCGGTGGGAAAGACACTGCTTCCTTGACTGCACTTCGTCCCAAAATAATGATTTGTTTCCAGTTATACAGTAAGGGTCTGATGACAATGACAGCAAAATAAATAAGTTAAACATGACTATCTTCTTAGTGGGGCTAGATCAGAGAACCAACAAAAATTAGAGGCCAAATACATTTAACCTACATACTGATAGCAAAGACATTCAGCTGGTCAGAGGTTAAAATACTGGCACACTTTCCAGCTGGTTTGCAGCTAATCATTGTCCCTGAGCCCACAAAGTCCTTGTTCCCATGGCCTGGACAAGCCACCCGTCCTTTCCCAAGAACTCGGAAACACCAAGTGGTCTAGAATGACCAGGAATCTTCAAGATCTTTCTCCAATTCTACGGCGTCTTCCATTCCAAGTGACCAGTATCTGTGCCCTATTTTTTTTTTAAACATTTTTATGTTGGTATTGTTTGTGTGTAGTAACAATACCACTTTGGTTGGTATTGTTACTACACACAAATAGAAGAAACAGGAAGATATATGTAAACAGAGCCAAAGGTGGTTTGAATTTGGTAGTCAAAAATGTCTGTAATTATGGTAGGAAGTCAGAGTATGATTGCCATGAAATAAATAACATCCTAAGAAAATCATTCTCTTTCTTAAATGGTTCAGACTAAAGGTTATTGACCAATGTTTTTATCCCTACTGACCATGGAAACTAATACATTTATCAAAACCATTTTTTACAAGAGATGGTGACTCTTAGCTTCCTGTCCAGTAGAATTGGTTCAACTTTCCTTCTGGAAATCTCTGAGATATTAATTTTCATGTTTTTTCTACATATACTGTAGTTCTTTTTCTTTACTCCTTGAATATATTTACATTCTACGAAACACCCAAAATCAATATCACTGAAAGATAGCTTTTAACAAATGCATTGTTTATCCTCCACATTATTCGTGCTAAATTGTATGTCTGTATATTTTAAAGGATACTTAAATCCAAGGCTCCGGGACAGCACAAGGAAAATACATCGTAAAGGGTTTAGGTATCTGCCATATGCCAGGGACTCTCCTGAGTGCTTGGGACATATAATTGAAACTCACTACAATCTTTTGTGATGGAGATTATTGTCCTCCTTATCACTCGGTAGCGGGGTTCTGAAGATCTGAGATAGGAATTTTACATGTCTCTTATGCTTGCCCTCTGAAGCTAGACGCCAACTTTTGTCTCTGATATTACAGCTCCACTCAACATCCTTCGGTCCCCCGGGGTTTGCTATAGATTAAGGTCTGAAGTTCTCAGGGAAATAAAGAGTTGGCCATTATCTCTCCCAGATACAGGCAGAGCCCGAGGGCACTGAGATCTGGCTTGGGGTGTGAGTCTCAGAAGCCTGGAAGAAAAAGTGGCAGGCAAATGCCCCAGACCTGCCCAAGGACAGCAGGGACACAGCCACAGAAGGGCAAGATTTGCTCTAACGGACTCGTTTTTTTTAGCAGAATCTACATATACACAAAACGTTCTATTGTAGATGGAGACTTTACATAGACTGGCAAAACATTAACAAAAATGCTATAAAGAGAAAAGTGAGTTTTTTTTTAAACTGGCAAGTCCCAGCGTTCTCTGCCTTAACCCCTGTGTGCTTCCTGTCTGTCATGCACTAATGGCTGTTTAAGATGTATATGTCATTTATACACACAGTCTGGTGATAGTCTCTGAGTCGCTCAGCACGGCTTTTCTGAGCCAAACATACTGTTCTGCTATTACGGGAAACCATCAAGCAATTTAAGCAGAAAATCTGACTGAGTAAAATGCTGACCCTTCAGAAGGCATAATCTCTCGGTGACTGCTTTTGAGGTACAAATACTGTCACAATCCCTCAAACACCTACTAGAATGAACGGAAACAGGCCCAGGCTCTGAGCCCTTAACTGGAAATTCGGCCCTGAGACATGGATTCGAAGAGTCTGCATACCACACACACTCCAAAGCCAGTGTTTCAGTCTTTCCTGGCATCCAGGACTTCATAATTTAGAAGAGATCTTGAGAATGTCAATCTAATGCTCTTGTTTCCCAATGAGAGAAAGAGTCCAGACAGGTAAAGACAGGCACTTAAAGCTGGATGTTATTTTAACAGGCAGAATTAAAACCCATGTGTCCTAAAATATCTGAGCTTGAATCTTCCCGCTACATCTGGTAATGTATGTATAACAGAAATGGAGACCAATTAAAAAAATAGACAAATGACTGGAATGGACATTTTTCCAAGGGAGATACACAAGTGGCCAATAAACATATGAAAAGATGTGTAACAACACTGATCATTAGGGAAATGCAAACCAAAACCACAATGAGACACCACCTCACACCCCTCAGGAAAGCTATGATTAAAAACAGAACAGAAAATAACAGGTTAGCAAGAATGTGGAGATTTGAAATACTTGTGTACCTGTTGGTGGGAATGTAAAATGGTACAGCTGCTTTGGAAAATAAATCCTGGTGCTTCAAAATATTGAGCATAGAGTTTCAATATGACCTGGTAACTCCACTCTTACTTTACTCCCTAGGCTGCTTCGCATTTCCTAGGCTTGTTTGTGCTCCCTAAGCTTTGTTTGCTTGTTTTCTTCCAGGTCCATAAATTAATCTAGTTGATAGAGCAAAGGCAGAACCCTGCTTTTAAGATGAAAAAATAGACTCAAGTGGTTCAAAGACTATTTTTAGGCAAAACACCTTAGAGACCTCCAAGACCAATTAGATATCCCCAACCCCAGGCCATAGTGTGTCTCTCTTGGGCACACGCACTTCTTTCCCAGTGTGTACTTCTCCAACTCTGCCTGACAAGCCTGCTGATGCCTTTCACTGATGAGTCCTGAAATGCTTTTCTATAGTGGGAGTTGGTGAACCTAAGCTGTGGGAGCACAGGGGCCAGGGCAAGATCCCCATCTCCTCTTGGGGGGACCTTCTGGAATCCTAACCAATTAGGAAATCAGGGACTGACAGAGGTCCCTCAATTTCCTCTTCAGATGCTGGCTGATATTCAAAATCCTTTCTTAGCATTTCATTTTTTTTAACAGGAGGTTGTATTAAAATGCAAATAAGTGTTGCTCTGGGAGGCACAGCATGATCCCATCAGTCACCTGTGCCTTAGGGAGTCCTCAGAGGCCTGGAGGGCTGTCTGAGGGGAGGAGGGAGAAGGGAAAGGAGGGGAGGATGGGAGATGAAAGCAGGAGTCTTCTAAAGCAAAGCATTCTTTCGTATTTCTCTTTCTCCCATTTGTTCTTCTTCTTGTTCAGATCTACAGTGTGGTTAGACAAATTTTTTTGACTAATGCAGATAATTACCTTTGTTCTGCATCATATACAATTTTCATTCCACACATAAAAAATTACAAAAACTTAATGGGTTTCTGCTCTCAACCACTCCCTGGCCATAAATACTTCTCAAAGCCTCTTTTTCTGCCTGCTGTCTGGGGTGTTACTGGATGTTTGATTATTGCCGTCTCCCAGGGCCTGTGTCCCTTGCAAGGGGACCTTCAGGCCAGCATGCCCTGCGGGAGTTTGTCCTGACCAGGAGATGCCATCTATGAGTCTGCAAGAGACAGAGCAATTTCCCAGAACTTGCGGCAAGAGAGAGCAGCTTTGGACTGGAACGACCTTAACTGTTTCTTGCAAAGCCAGGTCTGGGGCAGGCGATGCTGGCCGGTGAGGAGATGGTGGGACTGCAGGGGCACATGAGGTCAAGGGAAAGTTTGGGGATGGAAGCGACTGGATGACCTGGAAAGAAATACTCAGAGCCAGGAGGTCCCTAGCAACTGTCTGCCGCTGTTCTTTCATTTGACCGTGGCCTGGAGAAACTGTTGGTGGTTGATTAGATTCTGGAGGCAGAGACAAGACAGGAATCAAGGTCATTTCAAGGCTCAGTTCTGGGTGACTTGGGACTGGCGACTACCATGAATAGGTACGAGCTTATAGAGCAACAGAAAGTGAATCAAAGATACAGACACGTACAAGAAAAAGGAAAGCACCAACAAGGAAGGTGACAAGCAGGGTAAAATTGCTAACTAAGGAAGAAAGCCACAGGAAGTGAGAATTTGAATCTTAACTGTACTCCTGATTTACCAAGTGACTTGATTAACTGCCTTCTGATCAAATACATCATTCTCTTCTCTGTATCAGGATAATATATACTAAAAATACTCCCAGATTTAGGGCATGAGATCTGCGTATCAGACCAGCTTTGGAGTATGGCTCCCGAAGAGGGTCATGCACAGCTGGGCATGACGGGGTACATCTGTAATCCAGCACTCTGAGGCTGAGGCAGAAAGAGCTCATGTTCAGGCCCAACCTTGGCAATTGAGTGACTTAGTGAGACCCTGTCTGAAAATAGACTATGGGGATGTAGCTCAGTGTGAAGCCCTAGGTTCAATCCTTAGTACTTCAAACAAACAAACAAATAAAACAGAACAAAAATGACCCCAAAATCCAGGAGGTACTTTACAGATTTATTTTGGGGATTAAGCGACTTGATACTTAGGAAATGCTTTTAAATGGCTCATCGTAAATTACCAGTAAAGATTAGTTCTAATATTTGTCTGTGCTGAAGGCACCAGCCAGATTACAGAAATGTACAGAGAGGAAACAATTTCTTCTTGGTGTGGAAGATATTCCACACGGCCATTTCTTCCTAATATCTGCAAGTTGAGAAACTTGGCGGCAGGGTATGATTGGCTATGGCGCCACATGATGCAGGGTGATACAATACATAGCGAAAGGCGATCCAGCATTCTGATCAGTTTTCTGTTCATCTTACAGTGATGGGTCCCCGCCAGGGTGCAGAGATACATATCAAAGCCTGGAAGGCTGGGGCTGAGAACCCTCCCTTGGAACAGCAGGGACCCAATACAGCGCAGAGTTTTGTGTTGCCTCCTCCTTGGTTATTGGCTCCTGTCAGATGCCCCCAGGCTAGAGGTTAGCTCTTCCGTGACAGGGACAAGGGTACCTTAAACGCCTTTGTCCCTCCCAGGGTATGTGGCACTTGGCAGGCACATGAGTCAACTGATGGGTGAAAAATAAAATGCAGTCTGTGCATAATCAAGTGAGGCAAATGACAGAATAATAACGAAATGTAATGCTTAATTACAGTAAATATATAATCATCTATTTGCTTCATTTCCTTTTGCATTTGCAATTTTCTATTTTTGCCTTAATAAGCATAGGTATGCATATCTGTTATAAATTGCTTTAACTCCTTTTTGGGTGCAAAGTATAAATGAGAAACAAATAAGTGCTAGAGGGGAAGGTCTGATTTTGCAGGCCTTTCTCAGGTCAGACGGGGGCTCAAGTTCAGGTAGGGAGCCAGAGGAGCCCAGAGCCGCCCTGATAGGTGGGCATTATGTTCCTAGGTGGGGGGATCAGGGGGCTCTCGCCGCCAGGCCTAAACAGAACTGCAGTCTGGAGAGCCTGTGGACACTCGGTGAACCTGCCTGGGCCCGCCTGCCTGGATTCACATCACCGCTGTTCCGTTCACTATGTAACTGTAAAGTAGTTACTGTTTCTGTGCCTCAGTCTCCTGGTCTGTCAGGGAGGAGCTGATCTAAATAATCCCCACTCGAAGGAGTGTGAGGGCGGTTTAATTCTGCTAGTACTCGCAGGCCTCTACCTGGGGCACGTGCTAATAAAGCTGGCTGTTGTCCTTCCCTTGGGGAATAGGCCCTGTGTAGATGTGGACTGTGCAGCTGGCGCATTGTCACCCAGGAGGAGTTGGAGAAAACTAGCCCCACCACACACTCACGTGCATCTGCCCCTGTCGCCACTCTAGACTCTGCAAGGGGAGGTCAGACGCAGAAAAGAAATGAAGCGATTTCATGGTCTTTTTCAGCTTCCAGGTTTACGAGCTCCAGAGAGTTTCTTTGGCAGGGAAATTTTATTCTTTTCACCTCTTAAAGAAACTACCATTCCAACAGGGTAGACTAACACAGGAACTCGGGTCTCAACCAGGAATTCTGCTTTGCAGTGAACAAACAGAAAGGACATTTTCCCAGGAATTAAGAACAAGAATTTTTAAAAAAAGAAACAGTGTCCCACCATTTCTATGAAAACTTATGGATACAGAAACACTTAACTTTACAATTTGGGGGGAAAACTCTAAAGCATTGATGTGATTCATTGGATATTCGCAGTTTACACTGAACTTTTATTTCCCACATACATATGCAGCATATGCAAACACTCTCTCACTTGTAATTACACATAAGCTCCAATACATGATTACATATGCACCACTGAAAATAACCCTAATTCACACACCAGAGCCTAGAGACAAGAACTATTGATAGGGCTGCTTCCAGGGCCAGGAGTGGAGGCGCATGTCTGTAATTTGAGCTACTCAGGAGAGTGAGTCAGAAGGACTGCAAGTTCAAGGCCAGGATGGGCAACTTACTGAGACCCAGCCTTGAAATAAAATTTTGAAATGGGCCGGGAAGTTAACACGGCACCATCTGGGTTCAATCTGTAGCACATCCCCTGCCCCGAAACAAACGAACAAACAAAAAAGTTGCTTCTAGGAACTCATAAACATCATGAGCTCACGGGAGGCCAAGTTTTTACAATGTCCTGAGCTGCGCCCATTCAGGGTTCAAGAGCACACTGTCGAGAACCTCGGCCTGCACCAAACACTCACGTCACAGAAGTATGTATATTTCAAACGAACAATAAATTACCAATCTATCAGGCAACAGGATACGTCCAGTAATATGACTAATGCTGCACTGATATATTAGTTACATTAGAGGTATGAAAATAAATGTTGATAATTCTCCCCATCACATTAAATACATAGTTGGGCCCATTTAGCCCTTTAACGGCCTATTTTGCGCCCACAGGAAGTGGGGAACGGAGGCTGTGACGGTCAGAGTCGCACATGGGCAGCTGAAGGGTTACACTTTGGGTTCCTAAGTGATGTTCCATCCCAGCCAGCTGTTCTCGTAGGCCCCAAGTTCAGCTGTTGGTCATGACAAGGAGATGAGGGTGCTGGGACAGAACCATGAGCTGCTGGTGGAGCAAACCAAACCCGTGACAGGAAGATACTGAGCAAGTGATTCCCCTTCAGCCTCAGAGCGCAGTTAAGTTGTTATCCTCATTTCTACCACAAAGCCGCAATGGAGATGATGCTATTTCCTTTGCATATAGCTTAATTTTCTGCATATCAATCAGGCTGAAAGTCCTCGGTCGTGTTTCTATCCGACCAACGTACCTGTTTGTATTTCTCCCACCATCTCCTGCCTCTGCCTCATCAGCAATTCCAACAGATTTCACTCAGAATAGGGTGTTTTCTTTATTAATTAAAGACCCAGGGGCTCAGCTAGTGATTTATTTTTCACTTTCCCCTCCACAGCCACTTTGAAACTTCTCCCTCCTCCCCATTTCAGAGAGCCCGCTGCTCTCCATCACATGTGGTTTCCTAGGAAACCTGCTCACCACCAGGACCCCCAAACTACACATTTCCAATAAGCGTTAGCTAATGAAACAAGGTGAAAATACATCAGCACTTTTAGAAATTACTCCACAATGGCAGGTTACCAATATCACGCTCATTCACGGAAAGACTATGTAATCTTCAGACTACGGGCTTTTCCTAGAGAAATCTCAAGTTAGAATTGCATCTACTACCCTGAGGATTGAGTTTCTCATGTGCCCAGAAATTGTGGTAATTCCCACCTAGCGGTGCCTTCTGAACCCGGAGCCTGGCTCCACGTGTGTTTGTTGCAGAGCAAAGGTTGGGTAGACAGAGCAAAGCCCTGGGCTAGGAGAGTAGCCTTCCCTCCTGTGGCCTTTTCTGCCTTCCTCTCTCCCATCTCCAGGGCACAATGCTTGGAAATACTGTAAGGTTAACTTCTGGAGCTGTTTAATTCATTTCTTTCCTCCTACATTTTTCTCTGCTCAGTTTTAGAAAAACAACATGGCCCCAGGCCCCTCATTTGAGGAACGATTCCACCTTTGAGCAAAGGCAGAAATTACTTATGGGAGACTTTCTGCCTCAGCTGCTAGTTTCCAATTCCAAGCTTGCTGCAGAGACGCTACCAGGCTGCCTGGGCAGAGCAGAGCAGGGCTGGGCCACAGAGGGGAGTGAGGGGAGGCCGTGGAGTCCTGATCCTGGCTTTCTCAACACACTAGAATTTGCTGGAAAATAAATAACTCTGTGGCCAAACCAGGATCCATTCACACACTTGCACTGGGAAAGTCTGAAGATAAGGCAGACAGTACTGCATCAAAAATAAAGTTTCTCTCTGGCTACCTCCCTGTCCCCATACACCCCTTGCTCTAAGCTCTGGTAAACAGCATTCTGCTCTCTAGTTCTAGAAGGTCAAAATTTTTAGAGTCTGCAGATAAGTGAGATTATACAGGTTTGTCTTTGAAAGATAAAATGTTAAAATAAACAAATAAATAAATAAACAAATAAATATTCACCTGGCATCTTGGTTGTACTGATCAAGGGGACACTAGGGAACAAATATCTACAGCTGGTGTCTTTTGTCGAGCCTCAGCATCCAAGAACAGAGAAGGAGGGACTCCCATGGCCTGGGAAGAGGCCATGAGAACCACAGGTCTATACCCTGTTCCCTGGCAGAGCCAAGGAAGAGACGAGACCTGAGGGAAGATGGGGGTACTGCGTTCTTGGGAACGCTGGGCCCTGGACACTGGAATCCCAGGCCTCGGCGACGATTCGTGGCCCAGACAAGACGGAGCACAGAAAGCTCCCCGATTCCCATCATGTCAGCCTGCCAATGAGCAGCAGTAGTGAGCATGATGGACCACAGCGTAGAGATCTTCACTCAGTTTCTATGTACCACGTGAGAAGAGGGACAAGACTGGAAGAAATCCCTGCACATCCAGAGAAATGGAGACTTAGATGCCAGTTAATTCACAGTTTAAAAATGATAAAGAAATGAACACTCTTACACACTGAGGTTTACGCATAAAGGTCATGCCTGTTTCTGATAAATGCTAATTTTGCATGTTGCCACCTAAGTGATTTTCCTGATGAAGTGAAAAACAGGGATAGTACCCAGTGGCAAACCTATGGCATGCGTGTTATTGTGTTTTTCTTTTAAGACAGGAGATGTTAATGTATGAGTTGTTTTTTTTTTCTAAACTAAAATCTCCGTACTCAGGTTTAATTGCAGTGTTGGCACTTTGCAAAAAGTAAGTGGGTTTAGGGTTTGCAGTTTGGCACTTGGTCTCTGGAAGGTTGGCCATCACTGGTATACACCAAATCTGAGTGCTGCTACTCCCATCTGTACTCATAACAGACATTATCAGTCGATCGACCATTCTTTCCTAACTATACACGCACAGAGAGAATCAGGCAGACAGAGCCACCAATCAGAACTGGTATAAAACAGGAATCCTGGTCGCCTTTGCTGCCATTGGGTGACATTCTATCAGTGTGTCAAATGTGGGTTTATCCACCAATGGCCGTTTCCAGTGGAGTCATCAGACAAGAAAACTGAACCTGGGAGAGCTGCTGTCACTGTCTGTTTCCTCCCTCCCTGGCTTTGCCAGTAGAGGGCTAGAGGGGAAAGGAGGAGGGGCAGCCCTTCTCTGGGTATCTAACACCCCGCTGGGCGGTCTCCCTTCCAGACTTACCTTCTACCAGGCGGTCCCTGCTGCTTTTCTAACGCTGACCTGTGGCTCTGCTGGCACCTGGGGGAGCCCCACTGCTCAGTCGTGTCTTCCTGGGCAGGCGTGTCCTCCTGCTGGCACTTCAGTGTCTTCTGCTTGGCCTCTTAGCCCTTCCGGCACCAGAGTAATCAAGCCCTGCCCTGAAAGATCTGGGTTTGAAATACTTGACTAGGAAGCATCTGGAAGTGACCCCAGAGAGGTCGTGTAGGGAGGTTCTTTCTCTTGTCTTCAAATTCTAGGGTGCAGAGATTAGGAGAACTCGGATCAGCGGTGAGGTGTTCACAGGACAACGGACATAGAGGGTCTCTGCCAAGGAGGGGCACGCAGTGGGCCACACAAGGATGCAAAGTAGAAGAGACAATCAGCCCTCAGGCTTGTGACTGCCAAGGCCACGCAGCCCCTGAGACCTGAGGAAGTCAGGCTTCCATGCTCCTGCCTGGTCGCAGCTGAACTGAGAGTCCGACCCTCACTTCAGGAATGTGCGAATCCCTGTCAAAGACAGCCAATCACCGGACCGCCAATGCGCCTTAACTTATTTCTGTCTTAAGTCTAGTTCCTTAAATATGCATAATCACCAGAAATGTAATCGCTTTGTGATTAGAGTTCTTAGATGAGTGTAAAGTCAAATCAATAAAATTCAAATTCACAGCACTGACTGAACCTGGTGAGAACGTGACTGTTCTGGTCTCGGCATGAGTGAGTTTCCGGCTCCCCTCGGTGGGTTCTTTGAGTATGGTGAATCTACGTTACCACGCGCAGGGGGAGTCAGTTCAATACTGCTGTCTTTTCTGCTAAACATCTGCAAACCCTGAGTGACGCAGGGTGACACCCTTGACCATGTTTGGCAGAAGCACAACATCAGCTATTCAGTGAAATTCTGGTCTTTTCCTCGTTAGCCTGAAAGAAATATGATCCACAGAACAGTAGTGGACTGCTGCTCGACTCTGAAGGACACGGCCATCAGCCAATTCACAGTCCCCTCATGCTCTTAGTGTTTGTAAGACAACTGGGTTGAAATGTAGCATACAAATTCTTAAGCACACCCTCTGTGAGACAGGACTAGCACTAGTACCCCTGAGTCCAGCCTAGCAGGGGTGACAATGAATAATGAGCCATCCCTGGGGAAGTCTGGGTCTCAAGAAAGAAGAATCAGAACTCTAAGAATTAGCTGTGGTCTCTTACCAAACGGAGATTCTCCTGATTCTCCCACTTGAGCAACCTTAAAGTCTTGGGCTTGCTTTCAGTCACAAAGTCTAGCAGGCTTCCTTACATTTTACGAGTTTTACGACAGAAAATAAAGTCCAGTAAGGGCTGATTGATGCCGCAGACACGGCCGGGCACACTGGGAGGGGTCTGAAGCGCAGGAGTAGTGACTGCTGAGAGTTACTGTAGAGAAGAATGGACGGAAGTCTCAGAAGGAAGTAATCAAATCTCCATCTTTGTTTTCATTTTCAGGACACAACACAACAAGTACAGTAAGTGTGCCGTGTGTAGACAGAGACATTTACACCCCTCGTCCTTAATAGCATCCCTAACTGTGCACACATACACAGGCTGCAGAGCCCGACGGAGACGGAGGTGGAACCCGGGGAAGCATGTGTCAGTGCTCACTGGCTTTGGAGAGGAGCTGGCTAAGTGTTAGGACGCTCAGACCTCACAGTCCAGCAGGTCTCTGCCCAGGTGTAGACACTGGGAGGTGTCTGTCCATGAGCTCCCAGCAGTACTGTTTGCAATGTTTTTTTTAAACGCGAATGTCCCCACAAGAGAATAGATATCTGATTTGTGGTATAGTCAGCCAATGTCAAGTAATTTTTCAGCAGTGAAAACAAGTGAAATAAACTATATCTACGTATCCATTAATGACTCTCACACAAAAACCACTGAGAACAAGTTGCACAAGATTCATACACTTAGGATGCACACACTTGGGTACCATTTCTTAACAGCACTAAAACATACATATATGTACATATAATATTGCTTATTTTTACTATAACCATTTGTAATAGAAAGTAACTAAAGATAAGAGATGATAAATAACTAATTCAGGATAGCTGTTTCCTCTGGGAGGCAAGCAGGAGCAGTGTAGTGGGGAGGTAGAATGGTCTTCTACTCTCTCAGCCATATTTTATTTCTTAAGCTGAGCGATACCAATATAGGTCTACATCCCTCACGTGTTTTTAGATACCTGGAACAAGTTGTGATTGAAACAGTAACAAATCGGTCATTTTACACACAACTCAATTCTGCTCAGAAAACACTTCAGTAGGAACTTTGATGGTCCCCAGACTCTTGAATGTTCCTGGAACACAGCTCGTAAATCTGAGCAAGTCTTAGACTGGTGGCTTCTTTGGGCTTCTCCATCAAAGAGGCAAATTTCCTCCGTTATCCTAACCAGACTGTCTTCATGACACACATTAGTCAGCAAGGTCAACTGCACCTTGCAGCCATCTAGATGGGTGCTTTCTGACTTGATGGAGGTGTCCCCGCAGACGAAGCAGAGGAGCAGGGGCGTTTCACAGACGTGAATCCCTGTCCTAGGAGCCTGGGGATTCAGGGCTGCAAGCCACAGTCAGCATCTAGACCAACTGCAAAACCGGCTTGCAGGAAGCCCCCCTGCTCCCTGAAGGAGGCCCGCTGGCAGACCAGCCTCATCCCAGTTGTACCACGACTGTCCTGACACCGGGGGCCTCTGAGCCTTCCCCGTGGCTCTCAGTCTGCTGCCGTGCCCAGGTGGTGTGCAGGGCTCACTGCCTCTGGGCATTTTCTTCCTTAGGAACTGGACCCCGTCATCTTACCGCTGGCCGCAGTGCACCTGAGGGAGGCACTTGGCATTGTGGGAGTGGTGCAGGGCTTGCAGCCAACTAAGGGCTCCGATCTTTCAGTGCCTCCGAGAACTTGGGCAAGTGACTTCCCCTTTTTGAGTCTTGGTTTCCTTAGCGTTAGAATGGGGATGATGACACCCAGCACATGCACTAAAAGCAGTGACTGCAGCTTGGCAAACGGCACCATCATCCCCATCACCCCAGAGCCCGACTGGCGCCCGCAACAGCAAGTCCCGCTCAGCGGGCTGCAGCGAGGGCCGCCGGGCCCCATGCACCTGCACCCTGGGTGTGAATATTTCTCTCACGTGGCACACACAGGACACCACCAGATGTTTAGTGAATGGCAAGTGAACTCCACATCCGGCCAAACCTGTTTTCTACGTGAGAGTCCATCTCTAGATGACGGTGGCGCCTTTGCCACAACTACGAGCTCAGTGCCTGCTCAGTGGGCACGCGGCCTACTACAGAGGGTGACAGACACAAATGTGGAGACACACGGCGGAGACCCTAAGTCTGCCCTCCACATCGGGCCCAGGACTCAGAGAGTGGGCGAAGGCGCAGGATGGACACTGAGTGTCACAATGATGTACCAGCAGCCCAAGTGCACAATGAGAGGTGGCTGCAGCTGCTGAGACCAGACAGGCAGGGCCTGAGCATAAAGGGCCTGGAATGTCATACTAGGGAGAAACTTTCTCCTGTGTGCCCTGGGAGCAGCTAGAGGAAGAGTTTGAGAAGAAAGATGGCACAGTCAAGTTTGTGCTTAAGAATCGTAGCTCTGCGGACAATGAGGGAGATGTGGAGCCAAGAGGCTCTGTGAGGAGCCAGGGCAAGACGACCGCCCAAGGATGGCCGCTTGCTCCGCGTGGGTGACACAGGCAGTGCAGAGGACATGGAAGCCAACTGGTCTTGAGGAGTGAGGGAGGGCGTGCGAGAGCAACCAGAGTGCCGGCTAGTGCCTGGTGCTGGGGGCTGCACGGTGGGAAGAGCTCGAGCGGCTTGCTGGGGCCACACTTGCCCTGAGGGAGAGCTTTCTGGAATAACCAACGGGTGACGAAAGCGCAAGCACAAAACAAAGCCTACTTGGATGTGTGAAACTTGAGAGAGTAAACGTCCTCCAGCTTACGGCTGTGAGACACAAATATGGTTCTAGAAGATTTACTAGAATAGGAAATAGACCATCTTACGGCATACTCGAAATATCACCACAACAAAACAAAGTGTAAGAGGTAAAAGTACTTCTAATAATATATTTTGTTCTACCATGTACCCAATATATGATTTCACCACGTAATGAGAATAATTATTAAGCATGTTTTTATACAAAGGCTTCAAAATCTAGCCTGCTTTCTATGCCTACGATACATGTCAGTCCAGACCGGCTACACTTCCAGTGCCTGACCTGGGGCTAGTGGCCGTCGGAAGAGAGGGCAGCTGCGACTTACTGGCCATTTATAACCATAAAGTAGGCGTTCGTCTAATGCCAGTAAATTGCAGCGGCTCCCCTGAGATCTCATTTTGGCCACTCAGGTGCCCCCCGTGCTGCTTTGTATTTGGGACTTTGGGCAGTCAGGGAGCTCTGGTGCAAGCATATCTGGGGGGAAAGAACCCCAGAGTCCTTTGATCTCTGCAGCGAGAGCTGACCGTTACACACAAAGAATGAATTAGCTCAGCACGCCCCTCATACAGAAAGGTCACGAGGCAGGCTGCAGGGACGCATGGGGCACAGGAGAACGGAGCAAGACCATTAGGGTAACTTGGTCACTGGCCACACTTTACTCCTGGTCAGCTTAACATTCGCCTGGAGTTTCTCTTTCTCTGTTTCTTGGAGCATGGAGTCAGAATGTCTTTTACTTAACTACATTCCTGCTAGAGTTTCTTTGGCTAGTTGCTGCATGTATAGGGACATGGGGACAAGTATGCTCAGCTTAGATCAAATGGAATATCCTTGCCATTTGCCCATGACAGAGATGCCCAAGGGCCTTACTAAGAGCTATGAGCCCTCTTACTGTGGAGGATGCGTTCCAGGACCCCCGGCAGTTGCCTGAAACCTGAGACCGGACCTAACACTGAACACACAGGCTGCAACTGCACAACATCCGGTCTGATAGCTGGGATGGCCATTAGATGACTAACAGATGGGTACAGGAGGCAATGTGGACACTTTGGACAAAGGGATGATTCAAGTCCTGGAGGGACACAGTAGATGGTGCGAGACTTCACGCTACTCAGAATGATGTGCGATTCAAAACTTGAGACTCGTGTATTCCTGGAATTTTCCATTTAATATTTTCAGACCATGATTGATTATAACCGAAACATCAGACAGTGAAACTGTGGATAATGACACTGCTGTGAAGTAAAAGTTGCTTTAGATCCTGGGGGGTGATGTGTATCTAAATCCCGCCGCCCTTCTACTGCTTACACTGGTGTAGCCGCTGGACTTACCTTCGTAAGCATCAATTTTAAGACAAAAGACACATGCACATGCACATATACACAGGGGCTAAATATGTATCTCTAGCCAAAAATCTGTAGAGATCAAAGAAAAGAGAAAATCTATGCATATCATAAGGGGTTGATCTAATTCACAAAGAATTTTTAAAGAAAAAGCTGTATGTAGTTTTTGTCAAGTTCATCGTATCCCACACTATTTTTTCTAAATTGGCTTCCTCGGTATTAAATATAGCATTTTCCTTTGAAATCTTCAATGAAATGGCTAAGTTTTACTTTCACCATCTACAAAACATGTCCAAGTTCCCGCTCAATGTGTAGGATAAAGGAGACCTTCTGTAACTTAACAGCAGCCTCCTGAAGGCATTTTTATTCCTTTGAAGACACTAAATTATTGCCATTAACATAATTCCCTTTGAATATCAATGTGGATTTAATTTACCTGTTGCTGTCATCCACTTGTATTATAAGTTCTACATTTAGAAAGAAGTAATGTGGCCTTTGAAAAATCATCTGCTTCTACATCTAGCTTCTAGAACTTGTGTTCCAACTTGTTTTCAAGAGAAAGTAGATAGACGTATGAAAAAATGTTCAACATCACTGGTCATTCGAGGAATGCAAATTAAAACCACCCTGAGATTCCACCTCACTCCAGAGAGAATGGCTATTATCAACAAATCAGCCAGTAACAAATGCTGGAGGGGCTGTAGAGAAAAAGGAACCCTTCTCCACTGTTGGTGGGAATGTAGACTGGTGCAACCGCTATGGAAATCAGTGTGGAGATTCCTCAGGGAATTAGGACTAGAGATTCCGTTTGACCCAGCTACTCCCCTTCTTGGGATCTACCCAAAAGAATTAAAAGCATCATACCGCAGAGATCAGTGCACACCCATGTTTATAGCGGCACAGTTTGTAATAGCTAAATCTTGGCAATGGACCAAATGCTCATCAACAGCAGAATGGATAAATAAAATGTGTTTTTTTTTTTTTTTTACTACAATGGAGTACCACTCTGCCATAAAGAATGATAAGCTTGAGATATTCCTAGGTAAACGGATTCATCTTGAGACCATACTCTTAAGTGAAATAAATCGGACACACACATTTAAATACTGCATTGTTTCTCTGGTGTGAGAAACTGAAAGTGTAAGTAAATACTAAAATGTATTATATTGGGAAAGGGAAGAAAATGTCCAAATGGGAAAGGGAACAAGGGAGGGGGAAAGGAACAGACGGACAAGAGAAGTAAGAAATGGAAGGAAAAAATGGAAACAAGCTTTTGTAAATAAGGGGAGGGTGAAGGGAGGGGAGGGGAATGGGAAAAAAAGAAGCAACAAGATATATCATGTACAGGTACGAATTCCCTATGATGAATGTCATCACTATGTGCATCTAAAATGTACCACTAAAATAAAATAAATAAAAAAAAAGACAGAGAAAGTAGCTGGGTTGCTTTGTTTTGTTTGCAGTCTCTTTGTTAACACTTTCACTTTGTACAATCTCGACAGTGGGAAACGTGTTTATTGCCTGACACTCACTATGAGCACTTAATAAGTCCTCTTTGGATGGATAAAATAAATGAGCTAGAAGAATCGCCAGAGTCTGTTTTCCTGCTCAGCAGTTTTCCTGCTTCTCCCCCGGCTTGGGATGTAGCAAACAAATCTGCCCGAAGAATGAATAGAATTACTACAAATAAAATAACCTTTAAGTTTCTGCACATCAGAAATCCCCCTGCACGCTCCCCTCCCTCCGTCTGTTCCATTTCTTCACCTGCGACCCTCACGTTCCCATTCGATTATGCACACAGGTCGGTGGCGGGGGCCTCTCCTCGGCCCTCTTCGCACCTCCTTCCACATGTGCAGCTGGCCCCCCAGCCCTGGTGCTGGCCTCAGGCCCTGCCGTCCCCTCCGCCAAAGCCCACTGCTCTGTGTTTCCTTGGTCTTGGGGCCACCCTGACGACCTCTGAAGAGGCTCCCTCAACTCCCAAGCCTACAGGGCTCTGCTGGCACACGAGGAAAGGAGGCTTTCCACCTCCCAAGGTTTTGAAAGCCCAACCAGGCTGGTGTTTTCCACCTGCTCCTGATTCTTCTATTGCAACCCTTTCATTTTACGTTTGTCCTGGCCTGGTCTTCAAGCGTTAAACCCTTCACCGTTGGAATGTGCAAGCTGATGTCGATGCGCTGTCTGAGGAGGAGGCCGATCTCAAGCCTGGGTCTGAGCCCCTCTGCTGCTGCAGCCATGAGCCCATGAGCACCCGGCCGGTGCTGATGCGATTCCTGTAGCGCCTATAGTCTCAGGAATCAAGCTGTCTGAGGAGGCACATGGCTAAAAATGTAAGAACTGGTGAGTTAAAGAACAGGCCAGTTCTGGCACCTCACCCTCCTGCTATTCCCAGTGCACAGCAAGGCGATGGAGAAAGGTCTCTTTTTCGCCTTATTCTTCTTTTCTAAATTGGGTGTGGAGACCAAGTGGTATTAGAAGGAAGACAACTTCAAGTTCAAATGCTTGTTTTCTCCATTTGTCACTTTCATAGATGTGAGGAACTCAACCTCTTGGAGTCATGTTTCCCATCTTAGAACCAGGCTAATAATAATTGGTTTCCGAAATTCTTACAAAGATTAGAAATTTTAAGCAATTTGTCCTTGTTATGGTTTGTGTCTAGATGTCCCCCCCAAAACCTCATGCGGTAAGAGGTAGCTGGATCTAGAGTGTGTGATTACTAAATTAGTCCCCTGATTGCTTTGGCATGGTTCTGCTGGGATCAAGGATGTGACGCTAGGATTAAGGGTATTAAGATTAAGGGCGGGAGTACTGCCCACCTGAAAGCCAGGTAGCCTAGATAAAATATAAAATACAGGAAGAAGCTGGTTAGCCTCCTTGCTAGCATCCCTTGTTTACCTTGCTGCCTTCTGCCTGTCTGCCTGCCACCCTGCCTCAGACCCAGCTGACTGGGTCCTCTACAAACTGTCAGCTAAATAAACCTTTTTTCCCCTAACTTTGGGTGTCTGGTATTTTGTCTCAGCAATGAGAGAAAAGTAACTAAGACAGTCCTTGTAGTAAATGTTCAATAAATGGAAATTACCGCTATAATGTTTATTAAAATATCATGTTAAAATATGAAATATTTAAATTTTAATAATAATATATTTTATTAATATAACACATTACCTATTAAGAATTATACAATTAATATGTTAACATATTTTATCAGTATAGTAATAAATATATGCTAAAACATATATATCCATATCTTATGTGAAGACATAATTAGTGCCATTATAACAGTAATTTACATATTGTTGTATTACTCTGATACAGTGTTGTGACTAAATGTTAGTCTTATTTTGTGATGATGCTCAAAATTAACTTGTTTGGCTGTTTTTAGCTAGTTTATTTCCCTTACTGAGTTATACTGGTAGAAATAAAAAAATACTTAAATAAAGTCAGGATTTCCCCCCATTTGCCTGGAGTAAGCACAGTCTTATTTTATTTGGAAAATAATTGTTTGCTTTTGCAACAAAAGTAAAGTACTTGAAACATATTGAAATGTAAAGTTCTGAATGTCAGTTAGGGAGAAACTAAGATCCTCAAACAGAATCTAGTGTTGGCCTTTAGTCAGTTTCTCTGCCATAGAGCTGCTTAACCCTGGTAGCTCTTAAAACCTCCAGTAAATGTTATTATTACAACATGAGAAGACGACACGATAGGAGAAAGAAAGTTTTAGTGTCCCCGCGCTGTGGAATTTGCCCTCACTGGTTCTAACCAACCACTCCAGCAGTTCAACAATGTGCTCAGTGCTCGCATTCCCCACCCCTCCCAGGGCCTGTGTGTGTTCTGCGTTCACGTTGGTCGTAAGTGTGCACCAATGACTTCTAAGTCTGCTGCACCACACTGTGTACCCTGCATACAAGGGCAAACAAACACAGTGAAACCTGCTGTCCACAGGCTCACAGCCCATTGCACAGAGCATCAAATGAGTATGAGCTCACACTTGGGCTTCCTTTTGACGGGCACGGGCTGGTTGTAACTGGCTTGGGGGAGGGGCGGGGGCCTTCACAGCTTTCTGAGTCTGGGTCTACTGCAGTGGCGACTGCATGGGAGAATGTACGTGTGACAGAAAAACACAGTGAAGGTTTAAATTCTTTAAAAAGTTTTTACAGTAAAGGACACAATTAAAGACACAAAAGAAGACTTCCTGAGCTGCTTCAGAAAGTGGCAAGAAGCGCAAGATAACTGTATTCAGAACGAAGGGGAGGATTTGAGAGAGATTAATGGCAATGTGTCTTTCGCTGCAATTTTTTTTATTTAAACACACACCATATATTTTGATCGACCCTGTATGTCTAACTTAAATCAGGAAAGAAAGAAGCATTGTTTTTTCTTCAGAGGATCCCTCTTGGCTTATACTGAATCCACAGGCTTTTTTCTAAACAATCTACCCATCATAATTATTTGTTGTGAAAGGCCTTATTGTAATGAGAGCTGATTATGCTATAAAGGCTTCTGCTTTACTCCCAGCTCTTTGAGCCGCACCTTGACAGGTGACAGGTGAAGACCCTACCTGGCAGGGATCTTGCAGACAGGGGAGTTTTCCTTCTGTCTTTCAGCTACAGCATCACGCAGAAGACAGATCGTCCGCTTTTTTTAGTTGTGCTCACCGTGACAATTTGTTGCAAACCTCTGTCATGAGATTCACATTTCTGCATATATTTATTCATGTATTTTTTCATATATTCATCCTAGTAATAGCTCCCACTTATTATGGTGTGCCAGGACCTAACAGGCATGAACTAGCTTACTTCTCACAATAACTGTGATATAGGCACTATGGTCATATGCAATTTATACATGAGGAAACTGAGGCTGAGGAAATCTCTGGCCTCGCAAGTGGCAGAGCTGGAATGTGATGACCCCAATCTGATAAGAATAGACTACGATACAGCGCCCATCTCCTTTTTGCTAGCTGAAATAGTCTGCATCCGGGAGGTCCTCAGAAAGGCCCACGTGTTCCGGTGCCCAGTGTGCTGGGGAGGTGACAAAAGCTTTAAGAAGTTAGGCCTAGCTAGAGGTCACTGGGGCCCTTGAAGGGGACTCTGGGAACCTCATCCCTCCTTCTTCTGCTCTTTCACATCTTAGCCACCTGGCAAGCAGCTTTGCTCCACCATGCGGTCCACACCATACTGTGCTAACTCAGCACAGGCCCAAAGCCGTGGCACAACAGATCATAAACTGAAACTCCTAGTGAGCCACGATACACTTTTCTCTTCCAGTCGATCACTTCAGGTTTTGCTCTCATACCACAAAGCTAACCAACACAGAAAATCTAAAAATAAATAGTCCTATGGCCTCCAGCTTCCTCTCCACAATTCACAGATGCCTTAAAGAGGTCACTCTGAAAAAAAACTGGTTGTTTCCTCCTTGCACCCAACTGAGTTCAGCCATTCAGCAAATGCTTTACTGCAGCTTTCGGTAAGAAAGCCTGCTGAATGCCTCATAAGTGAGCTATTCCTGGTCTTATTGGCTTTATGACAAAAATTACACAGCACCGTAAAACCGTGGAATGTTTGTGTTGGCTCCTCCTGGCTTCTCAGGTAGGATTATACGCTTCTAGGCAGGGTGATTCCTACCTGTCCCAAGGCCTCTTGACTAGGGAGTGTCTCAGCTTTTCTTAGGAAAACATTTTGCTATAAAGAAACATGTCCTCGAATTTAATGTAAACCTATCATTCTTCAGCTCTAGGGGGACCCCTTTTAGTCAAATCTCCATTAAAATGAAGCACAAGCTGTCACTAGCTTGCGTATAATCCTGTGCGTAGTGTTATTTAGTATGCTTGAAAATAGTTGCCAAGTTCTCCTTAGTCTCACCCTGTGTGGGCTAAACTGTTCCTTAGCATGATTTCTGGCTTCCAGAGTCCTTTGAACAGGAGATTGCACTATGTCCTGTGAATCCACGTATCAAGAATGTGGACCGCACTGGATTGTCTCAGGCTCTGTTCTCCACGGAGTCCTGGCAAAGTTTCAAGAAGGTTCAGCACAATTCTAAGTTCCTTAAGGGTTTCATAATTAGTATAAAATTAGTATAAAAACACATAGAGCCTTTGACTGCACTTTTTTGATTCTTCTGGGGGTTTTTGCTATCTGTATTGTGATTTTAGTATTTTGACATCTTAAATCTTTGTCTACTGAGTTTCCATACTCTCAGTGTGGGTTGAGCAGGGCAGCTCTAGAGCCAACCGGAGCTCCATGTAGCAGCTCTCTCTGCGTGCACAAGAGTGAGCTATCGTGCTAATTTCAGATGCTCCTTCTTCGTCAGCCCAGCTTCCATCTCCCTTCAAGGATCGCCTTCATTGGAGGGACTGATTTCAGAAGATTTCCTTTAAAAAGTTATTCATGGCAGAAAAACAAACCCATTCCTTTAAAAAAGTAACTAAAATGCAGTGTGTGAGGCAGAAATGAGACAGGTTCAGACAGATAAAAACACGCCGTCCCTGGGGAGTCAGAGCATTGTAAACTGAAAGCAGATACCAAAGGCAAAAGTACTGGGGTAGACTTCCAAATCCCAGTCAGTACACAAAATATTCAACTTTTTAAAAGTTAGTGCTCTATCCCTTTTAGGGAGGTCAATCTTGATCCCTTTCTATTTATGGCACAAAGGTTTGGCGAAACCCAGCTGTAATTTTCTTTGGGTATAAAGATGAATCTCCAACCTTTCTATCTGCTCCCTCTCCACTTCTCCTTTCCTCACCTCCCCTTCTTCTTCATGTCTTTTTGGATGCTGCAGTTTCTTCAGAATCCACTCCTCACCTCCACACACAGGAAAGACTTGGCCTGATTTTACACCTGCACCCGGACCTCGCCGCACATTCTGCAGCAGACAGTGGCAGGCAGGGATCACAAGAAGCCAGAGAAGAGGATTCGTTTCTGCCAGCCTCACTCACGGGAGGCGGTGCTGGGAGAAATAAGAGAACTCTGGAGGGTGGAGGATTGAAAATGGAATTTTAAAAGGACACATATAAGAAGTTCACAAAGATGATTAATTGTAAAGTTATTTCCCTTACCCTCACAGGAGAAACAACTTAATCGGCTCCTCTCTGCTTCCCTTCTTTCCCCCCCTGACCCCTTGTCTCTGCAAATATCATTCGTTATGGTTCGAATCCCAAGGCTGGTGGCACAGTGTGCCAGGAGGCGGGTCAGAAGTACATCCTGGAGTCACTCTCAGACTGCATTGTGTGCGAAAGGAGAGTAGGTGGGTGCCCAATGAACACAGCCCAGAGCCAGCCCTGACAGCGCACTGACTGATTGGAGGAGAGCAGCGGCCACCCTGTCTGTCCCGAGGCACAAACGTGTGGCCACCCACCCAGGAGACCGAGGTGCTCAGGTGCCCTCCTCAAAAGGCCTTTGCTTCAACGCCTGTACACATTTTGCCCACCCTATTCTGCCACTTCCAGTTAATCTCATGAATATTTATGTGCCAATTATGCAAATCCCAAGATAAAAATGCATTAAGGACCCATGATTTAGACTGGTTAAGTCTATTACATGGCGTAATGAAATTACTGCATGATGTCCAATTTACCTCAACACTTGCTTTAAACTGTCAGTAAGTTATTAAGTAACCACAACACACCAAAGCTGAGCTCTAGAAGGCTTCCTTTGTCTGCCCCATCCTGATGACGGGAAATCAGAAACTTCAGGCCAAATCCTCCTCAGTGGGGAAATAGTCCAGAATAGTCTTAACCAGGCATCATATGCTCGAAGTTTGAAAAAGGCAACGTGTGGCCCCTGATGTAAGTCTTCTGGTACATTTTTTAAAAAAATCCACTGGGTAATTTCCACAAGACAGGACACACTGAGTGAGGAATGAAAGCTATCTCCTCTGTGAGATTCTCCTCTTGCAGTCTTGAAGCTGGGTCTTATTCCCTGAGTCACGTGATGTTGTAGGCTACCAAATTCAAAGGTAATTTGAATTTTCAATTTCCAGTGTCAGAAATACAGAGATTCAAAAGGAATTCACGGAAGCCATTTAAAAACACAAGCAAATCCCTTGAAACCTAAAAAACAGAAAGGCTTGCAGAGGGTCGATTTGCTGCTTAGAGATTTTATGTCTGAACCCTGGAAGACACAAACCTCCCCAGCTTCAACATTCACTAGGTGACGCGATGGTCGAGGCACGAGTCATGATGTGCATCCAACTGACAGCAAAACATACGAGCAGGCTGACCCACTGACATCCATTCTCCCCCCTCCAGGGTGCCATTTTAATGGGCTCGGGCCGTGATTTACACAGCGTCTGGTCCCACTCGTTTGCATAAGGCACACCCCTCCAAGTCCAGGAGAGTTGTAGTTGGGAGGGCTGCGCACGCAGATCCATAGATCTGTTTGGCGCCAGTGAGTGTACAGTGCCAGGACAGTTTGTCTGAGGCAGTCACCTGGCGAAATGAACAGATTACAAGGCTCTTCCTACAGCATTCAAACCTCACCCTGTCTGGAAAGGGAACCAAGAAGCCAGCCGCCTTTGCTATTTTCTTTGCTGCAGTAAAGACTATACGATCAGTAGGTGCTGTGTCCACACAGCCCTGGGTCCAAGCGTGCTTTCTGCAAGCAGCCTGATTTCACATACAGGCTCAGGGAGCGCAACGGGTCACCACGGGAATCTCACCGCGGGGGTCTCAAGGGAGAGTCCCAGCCCGCCGAAGGGCTGGAATGAGAACCTTTGTAACCAACCAGCACTTGCGGCTGTCCTTCTAATGAATGACTATCAAAGGATCAGTGCACGTGACAGAGACAGAGAATTCTCCCAAAGGACTAGGGGCTTTCAGGCGCAGGACCCCACTTCTAACATTCTCACAAAATGTCATGGTCATGCTCATTAACTACCAAGGGGAAAATGCTCCCTGACAAAAGGGTCTATGTGTGTCCCGGTCACTAAACAGAACATCAAAGGGAGGAGGTACGCAGAATCTTATCCACTGGTTTTGCCTCTGCTGTGTGTTTACCTCAGATAGCGGCCCTGGATTTCTGACAAAGCGAAGTAATATTTCTAGCATAAAACTTTTTGCCCATCCATTCAGAGTCATCTGTGGGTTTAGCAGATACCAAACAGCCCCCTCGTCATCTGAGCTGTGCCTGGGAAATCCCATCGTCAAGCCATCCCTTTCTCAAGGCAAAATCAAACTCCGGCCAAGGAGAGCAAGCGCTCAGTCTTCAGGGGGCTCAAACTGGTCCCCAGGAGGATTTCTAAATGTCACAGGAACAAGTTCAAGACCGCAGATCAGTGCGGCACTCTACACTCTTTTGTGCAGGCTGCCTAGTTTTCTGGGAATACGCTGGCTTCCAGAATACATTAACCTACTTTCCACGAGAGGATTCCCCATCCTCCTGCTCCGAACAACAGGAGGAGAGAGGCTATTTCAAGTGTGAGCTGGGCGTGCTCTTTGCCTTAAATGTGTCGCCCTTCCTGCTGAACAGAAAGGCAGCCTGAGAAGCTGGTACTCCAGCAAACAGCTTGGAGGATAGCATGGCCCCAAAGCAAGAGTGACTGGAAATCCTGCTAAAATATGGCTGTCTAATCAACCGCGAGGAGAATTCATTTACAAAGATTCCCATTGTCCATGCTGACAGATGGCTCGCTCCTCCCGCCTCGCCCCTTCACCCCAATCGCGCTGCCTGGGAGGCAAAACCTTTCCTTTGAGCAATCAGTTGCATTCACAGCCTAGTTCTGAAATAAGACAAAAGCTCCCCAAGCCTGCTCTTCCTGAGCCTTCTCCGCACCTCCGAGCAGCATCAAAAGGAGCCGAGATCCACCGCCCTTACCTTCATCCTCATCGGAGACAGGAGCCCTTCCATGTTGCTGTAATCCTCATGCCAGTTTCTCTCTTCCACAAGTTACTCTGTCTGCCAGCCGTCCTTAAGCATCCCACATAAAAAGAGCCATGTCGAGAGCTGCTGGTGGCTGCCGGCTCCCGGGTGGCGCCGCCGCACCGGTCTAACTTGAATCCCCAGTGCCTGAAAAGCGCCTGTCTTGGAGAAGTCTGCTCCTCTCCTGCCCTCTTCCCCTCGGCTTTCTTCTCTCCGAGCTCTCTCCTCCCTCTCTCTCCTCCCTCTCTCTTTCCATAATCTGCCTACAGCTCTCTGTGTACCCTGCTCACTTGACAAATGATCCCTGTCTTAGGTATCGCACTGGCGCCAAGAAACGTGGTCTGCACCAAGCCACAGGGCAGCTCACCCCAGAGGGGAGGCGAGACTGCTTCGCGGGAATGTTTCAGGGATTCCCCACTGGGGTCTGCAGCTGGGCCACTCCGGAGCTGCTGGCACTGCTGTGGGCTTCATTCGTTCATTCATTCATTTGTGCATCCATGCACTCATTCCCCTCGTGAGAAACGGGACCCTCACAGGAAGGCAACCAGCTGACACCATTGCTCAGCTGGTTTCTGGTCTGTGTGCTATAAGCAGAAAAAGAAATCCCACCACTCGGATAGTCCTAAATACCTATTTGTTTAGCCCAGTGTGCACGTAACATCTGGACATTTAACTGGAATTTTTGCGGTTTAACCAGATGTTGAGAAATGTGTAGATGCTGCTTCTTCTTGGGGAAAGTTTCAAATACAGATTTATGGACTCCATTCCCGAATAGCTGAGCACTAAGTAATGTGTGTGTGTGTGTGTGTGTGTGTGTGTGTGTGTGTGTGCATGTGTGCTCGTGAGCACGGGAACACTGTCCAGGACTCCAAATAAATCAAGATTGGTTGCTTCATTCAGCATTACTGGTCATTTGGAAAAAGTGCACAATGAAAGGAAAACAGCAAAGTCCTGGACCAGAGTATCAGGAAGTTGAAAAGATGAGATTTCTCTGGACTTGCTTATGCTTTAGGCGCTCTCTATGTGGAAGTGATCCGACTTCTCTGTTTTACCTGGTGACTCCTTAATGGTAGCTAAGAATATTCATGCCATTGTAAGGACTTGATGACATGTTCATATATTTAATATATGTAAGGTCATCAATTTTTTTATTAGTACACGTTTGCAGTACATAATGGTTACAGTCTCAGGGGGAGTCGGTACATGGACATAGCACATCTTAATTCTTTCTTTCATCCTCATCCTCTACTCTCCCTCCCTTCTCCTTCCATCTTGTGATCCCCCTTCCCTTTTGCAAAAGATCTGTTTCCCTACTTCCTATTATCTATCTTTTATTTTGCTCTTTATATAAGAGATACAATATTCAACCTTGTGTACCTGATTTATTTCACTTTACATTACAGTCTGTAGGTGTGTGCTCATTTTCCTACAAGTGATTCAATTTTATCCTTCTTTATGGCAGAGTAGTACTCCACTGTATTTAAATATCACACTTTCTTTACCCATTCATTTGTTGATGGACATATAGACCACTTCCAAGATTTAGCAATTATAAATTGTGCTGCTATAAATATGGGTATGCATGTACCACTGTAACATGATGTCTTTAACTCTCTCATGAAGATACCTGAAGGGGAATAGCTGGTTGGATGGAATTTCTATTTTTAGTATTTTTGAGGAATCTCTATACTGATTTCCATAGTAGTTGAACTAGTTTACATTCCCATCAACAATGTAGAAGTGCTCTTTTTTTCCCCTCAACCTCACCAGCATTTGCTATTATTTGATTTCCCAATGATGGCCACTCTCTCTGGAATAAGATGGAATCTCAGTGTTGTTTTAATTTGTATTTCTCTATTGACCAGAAATGTTGAACATTTTTGAACATTTTTCCATATAGTATTTATTGCCCATTTATACTTCTTCGTCTGAGAAATGTCTGTGTGTTTTGGTTGCTCATTTTTTGATTGGGTCTTTTTGTTTTGGGGGGGTGCTGGGGATTGAACTCAGGGCCTTGTGCTTACAAGGCAAGCACTCTAACCACTGAGCTAAATCCCCAGCCCCTGGGGTGGTCTATTTTTTTGAGTTCTTTATGTATTTTTAGATATTAGTTCTCTGTCTGAAGAGTAGCTGGCAAAAATTTTTCCCATTTTGTAGGATGTCTCTTCACTCTGTTGGTTGTTTCCTTCACTGTGTAGACGCTTTTTATTTGGTATGATCCCATTTGTTGATTCTTGATGTTATCTCTGTGTAACTGAAATTCTTCTCAGAAAGTCCTTCCCTATGCCTATGACTTTAAGAGCTTTACCTGTTTTATCTTCCAACCGATTAACTGTTTCTGTTTTAACAGTTAAATCTTTGATCCGTTTTGATTTTAGTTTTGTATAGAGTGAGAGAAATGAGTCTAGATTCAATCTTCTGTGTGTGGTTAGCCAGTTTCCCCATTTTAAAAAAAGGGTATCTTTCCTCCAGCATATGTTTTTGGCCTTCTTGTCACAGATTAGATAGTTCAATGTGCCCGGATGTTCTTGCATCCTCTATTCTATTGATCTACATGGTTTTTTTTGTGCTAGAACCATGCTGTTTTTATCACTGAAGCTTTGCAATATAATTTGAAGTCTAGAATTGCAATGCCTCCTGCTTTGCTCATGTTGTCCAGGATTGCTTTTGCTATTTGGGGTCTCTCTTAGTTTCATATGAATTTTAGAATTATTTTCTTTAATTCTGTGAGGAATACTGTTGGAATTTTGATTACATTAAATCTGTATATAAGTTTTGGAAGTATGGCCATTTTGACTATATTGCTTCTGCCAGTCCAGGAACAGGGGACATCTTTCCATTTTCTGAAGTTCTCTTTGATCTCCTTCTTCAGAGTACTGCAGCTTTTGTTGAGGATATCTTTCATGTTCTTGGTTGGGTTAATTCTTAAGTATTTAATTTTTCTTGATGCTATTGTAAATGATGGTGTCTTCCTAATTTCTTTCTCAGTGAGTTCATTATTTGTGTATTGGTTTTTGTGTGTTGATTTTGTATTCTGTTATGGTGCTGAATTTGGTTATTGATTCTAGCAGGCTTCTGGTGGAATTTTTGGGGTTTTTTAGGTAGTGGAGCATGTCATCTGTAAATAATAATAATTTGGCTTTTTCCTTTCCTACACACATCCCTCTTATTTCTTTCTCTTGCCTGGTTTCTCTGGCTGATGTTTTGACTGCTATACTAAACAGAAGTGGTGATAGTGGACATCCTTGTCTTGTTCCTGATTTTAGAGGGAACTTCTTAGTTTTCCCCCACTTAATATGATGTTGGCAGTAGATTCATCATAAATGACTTTTGTCATATCGACATAAGGTTCTTCTAACCTATTTTCTTCAGGGTTCTTTTTAAAATCATGGATTTTGTCACAGTTTTCTCTGCATCTATTGATATGATCGTGTGGTTTTGTCTTTGCTTCTCCTTATGTGATGACTTACATATACTGATTTGCATATGTTGAACCGTCCCTGCATCCCTGGGATGAATCCTACTTGGCCGTGATGTGTGATGTTTTTGATGATTTGTTGCATTGTATTTGCCAGTATCTAGTCTATGTTCATTAAGGAGATTGGCCTGTAGCTCTCTTTTGTGGTTGGATCTTTGTCTGGCTTTGGAATCAGGGTAATTCTAGCTTTTAAGAGTGACTTTGGAAGTACTCCTTCCCTTTCAATTTCATTAAAGAGTTTGAGAAGTATTGGCTCAGTTAAATCTTCCCCGAAGTTCTTGTAGAATTTAGTGGTGAATACATTGAGTCCTGGGCTTTTCTTAATTGGCAGGTTTCTTTAATTACTGCTTCAATTTCATTGCTGGTTATTGAATTAGTCAGCATTTTTATATCCTCTTGGTTCAGTTTTGGTAATTCATATGTATCTGGGAATCTGTCCATTTCTTGCAAATTGTCCAATTTACTGTAGTACACGTTTTCAAAGTAGTTACTAATAATCTTCTGGATTTCTGCAGTGTTCATTGTAATCTCACTTTTTACTCCTAATTGCATTGATTTGGGTCTTTTCTTTCCTTTTTTTTTTTTGGCAAGATTGGCTAAGGGTTGGTCTATTTTGTTTATTGTTTCAAAGAGCCAGCTCTTGGATTCATTGATTTTTTTATATTACTTTTTAAGTCTCGACTTCATTAATTTCTGCTCTGATCTTTATATTACAATGATACTTAAGGCTAATGTCCCCTGTCTCCTGTCCCTAGGATAGAACTGGCCCCTCTCTACATCCTTTGGTTTTATGTTTGACTCACAATAGGGCTCTGAGATGGCATGATTCATATGCTGTCTCCCAGGAGAAATAATGGGTGGGCCCTCTTGCTGGGTCTCTTCCTTCACTGGTATTTTTAACCTTTGATTAATCCACTTCTTCTCGGTTCATAGAGCTGATGCTGAAGAGCGTTCAGAATTTACAGAAACTATATTGTCCTCTAATTCACCTCTTTGGCTACTCTCCAGTTCTTTACTCTTAATCCTTCTGTATTTCATCTGAGCTGCAAGACTACAAACTCAGTCTCTCTTAACCAAGTATTACATCCTTTGCACAGACTCTTAACTTCCTGACAAATCTTGAGTAGCCCTAACCCACTGAGTGTAACACTCGGTTCTGACATAAAAGATTCTTGCCACTTCTGGGTGCTACTAGGGCTTCTTTTCTTTGTGATTGCCTTAAACGTTACATTGTCCTCTTGAGGAGCCTAGTGTCCAGGTTCCCCTTCATCTTTTCTGTTCATTTGGCCATTCAACAAATAGTTGTAATGTATCTGGTATGTGCTTGAGTCTGTTCTAGTTGCTGATGATACCATGGAGAGCAAGGGAGACAAAGACCTGGTGCCCACGGTCTGTGGCGGTTTGAGAACAAAACTCACCCAACTCATCAAGACTTTCCACCTGTCATCTCATTATTCACATCAGCCTCCACCAATGTCACTGGGCTTCTCCATGTGACTGTAAATGCTGGTGCAATTTCTCCTTCTATTCCAGTGCTACTTATTATTCACTTTCTCTAAAGAAGCTAAAAACGAGTTAATCTTCACAAGAATTCTATTGCTTTACCTCCATCTCGAATTCAATTCCCACTGCCCTTCTCCAAGCCCTTCCTTATCTTCCGGAAGGCCCTACTGCAGGCAGAAAGGGAGGAACTCACTCTCCTCCATCCAAGACAGAGATTCTGTCCCTTACCCTCTCCTGCTACAGGCTCTGGAACATGGAAACAGGTGGCTTCTTACCCACTCACGGTCGAGACACCACTCACATTTAGCTTTCACTGTGTTTCATTCCTCAACAACTAGAACAATTATTTGTTTTTTTGACTCTCAACAGCTCATTTCCCAAGCATTCTCTTCTGTCTCTTGTTCTTTCCCAACCTAAGTCACCATCTCGCCAGGATTTCCAGCCATTCCCACTTCTCAAAATTTCTCTCCCTCACCTTTACTGTTTTTGGCACAACTGGTCACACCCTGCCCCTTGGTGCTCTCTTCAGCCCTGATTTTCCCAAAGTTTAGGTTCTTTCAAATGGTGTAGAACACAGGAAACATACGGCAAAGGTTTTTTTCAAAGATGAGTGTAATTTCTCTGGTTGTTTTTACTCCAGACACTCCTATCCCTGGAGTCTGGGGTCATTCTCCATGTTGTCACAGTAGTCTGAAAGATCCCTGAGTACAGTGAAACTTGGGAATCTACAGGAGCCAGAACCTAGCGCTTAGGGCTTGACATGAGGTCTGACAGTAAAGATGGCATAGATAGTTGTTAAACACTTCGCTTGTGCCAGATACAACACTAACACTGAGGGGTTTTCACGCATTAGCTCATCCCATCCCTTTCCCACTCTCCTCACCCCTGCATGAGGGAGGTACTATTCTTATTGCTACTTTGCAGTGCTACATAATTTGTCCACACAGTGGACCTACATTTAGGTCCACACAGTGGAGCCATTTCCAAAGCACTGTTTCCACTTCATCTTACATCATTTTTTTTAAAAAAATCTTTTCTACCAAGCTCAGGCTTATAAAGATTTAAAAGCATAGTAAGTTTCACTTCTTTATTATCTGGGATCTGCAAAGTAAGCACGTGAAATTGTGTTATCTTAGGCCATTACATTAACATTCAGTACTTCACTCACTTATTTATTCATGAAACCAATATTCATTAACAATCTACCACAACCAGGGCACTTATCAAGCAGAAAGTCTAGTCTTTATCAAAAATAAACAGTTATTCATAAAATGGAACACATTAGTCAATTTATCACCTATCATTTCCAAGCCTATTAAATATCAGTGATCATCTTTTATGTGCATGTGTGAGGTAATTAGATTTTTTTTGAGGATGAGAGGGGGCGCACAAGAGGAAGTAGTGGTGGTGAGATTTAGTAAATCATCTCATCTGCGTAATAGGTGTATGATATCAGCGAATGGTAATAGTCAGATCTTTCAGCATTCTGAGGCTCTATACAGGGACCAGTGTAGCCAAGATATTCCAAAATGGGTATAAAGATGCACATTTTCCATCCTAGATTTCTGTGAATTGTGGATACGCTCTGCCTGCAATCTCATCTTCCTAAAGAGGTCCTTCAGCTTCTGTAAGGGCAGAAGTTACAATCTGGAATTATCTTGGTAGAAAAAAGATGATGGATATATGACACATAGAAACAGGTGAAAATATCAGTGAAGTTGGTGCTCCAGGGAAAGGGAATCTTGGGTGAAATCTGGCTAAAGGGAGACAGAGAGAGTGAGAGAGAGAGAGAGAGAGAGAGAGAAAGGAGGGAGAGAGGAGCTTCATAATAAACTTCTCTAGTCTAGGAGACTTGTAAATGTGACAAAGGCCATTAAAAGTGACGTGGTCAGAGGGTCAGGCTTGCCATCTCTCTTGCACTAAAATGCTGACACTTTTTTCCTCACCCCTTTGCCATCTTTGAGGTCAACTTCTTTCTGTCCCTTGGAGCCGCAGAGGATCACAGCTGGCTGCACAGTTAAGGTTCATTATCTGTGAGCGTTGTATTGCTCTGCTTCACAGTTTTCAGTTTATTAAGGTACGAGGATTGTGACCTGACCACCATCCAGGTTTCATCCTGCGTGACCTGCCCATCAGTCTTTCCTTCTTATTTGGAAACATCCTCATTAAGACGTGGGCTTTAGGACAATAAGTAACTGAAAAGAATTTCTCCCCAGATCAATTCCGTACATCTTGGGTAATACTGAACGAGTTACTTAACTAATTTAACAAACCTCCTGCCTCTCAGGTTGGGAGTTTAGCTCAATGGTAAAGTGCTTGCCTAGCAAACAGCAGGCCCTGAGTTCGATTCCAGCACCCCCCAGAAAAATATCCTCCCTTTTCCCCTCTCTGCCGACCCTCATCCTAAGCCACATATATTTGGTTTGATTATAATATAAATATCAGAACCTATCACAGAGAACATTTTCATTCACTGCATGCTAAAGTGCACAGTGAAAATTGTGATTTAATATCCAAGCACTTGAATTTATTCTTGTTTGTATGAGGATAAAATTCCACAAATTATTGCAACACGAAAATTAGACTGCAATTGAGATTTTTTTCAAAGTACTTTCATTCGCGTTATCTTTTCAAACAACCTCACAATAATCGCATTTGGTGTGGCAGGTATTAATTTATTTTGCAAGGTTGGAGAGGAGACTAGAAAGGAAGCGACAATTATTGAACATCAACTTCATTCCAAGGCTTGAGGTACTTGTAAGCATATCTCATTTATTGTTCAAAAGTCTATCATCATTCCCGAATAAGATGACGACCAGAGGTTGAGCGAATTATGGTAAGTGGCATGAGTTGGCCACCAGTATTCATATATTTTGTTATCTGTGCCATCTGTGCCATGACACGGTCACACACACTTTCTCTGAGGGTGACTGACTGGTTTCGGCCAGTGGAATTGTGACAGATATGGTATATAAGGAAGCTTAAGAACGTCTTTGAGGAAGAGACAATCGGGCTAGTCTGCTGACTGGAGGGGAGATGAGAGAAAACTCAGCCTACAGACTCGTCATCAAGCCAGCGAGTCACAACTGAGCAAACCAGCTAGGGCCAGCGGCTGTCCAGCCTCGATTAGCAAAACTGCAAACTCCTGAGAAACCAACATCTGCTGTTTTGTAGCACCAGGTATTGTATTTGTTATGCAGATTGTGGGTACAATGGTCCAGGACCACAGAGCTCCTGCACGGTAGACCTAGAACTGGAACCCCAACGCAAGTCTTCCAAGTCTGGATTTCGAAATCTTCCTACTGTACCACAGCTTGAACGCTGTCCACTGAGAGTAATGGGGGCGGTGTGAGTATTACAGTGGCTCCCACAGCTCCGGATCAAAGTTCAGCTGCCAAACACACACACTAGAGCTTCGGTGTTGTCGGATAGCGAATATTTCACTGTATTTTATGTACAATTCTCTGCAGTTTGGACCAACTGGGAAAAAGAATGGAGTTAGAAACAGTTCTGTTTTGGTTGGTCAGTCATCTCATCTTTATGATCTTTTAGACTCTCTGCCCCATTTTCTAAAGAACAGTGATTGCCTAAAGTTATCAGCAATCAGTACAGAAGTTAATTGGAATCTAGCCCTGGGAGACGTCCCCCTTCAGCAGTTCCTGTCTTTCTGAAAAAGAATGCCACACAGAGGGAAAATAAAACTGCCCTTTCTCATTATCACAGAAACTTTGGTTGGAAATGGGTCTTCACCTAGCCCTGTGTTTTATGCAAATATATAAAGGACAGGGTAGCATTATTTTGCAGTGTTTTTGAAAAGAGGTGTTCGCATTGTTCTTTTTAAAGCTTTTTCTATTTAAGGGCTTCTTTCAAGAGGGGAAGAACTGGCAGATGCTGCGGCCCCAGATCATTGCTCCTGTGCCTGCTCGGAGAACCTCCGGGAGCAAGACAAGGAGGCAGCGAAGAGATGGCACCCGGCGGCAGGGATGCCCGCTTCCTCCTCGCTCCCACAGAGGGGGAAACAGCTGGATGCTCCTTGGCCCTCCCCACCCGCCTCTCCAAACATAGCCCACTGGGGGCATTTTACGGCTTCCTGCCTCTGTCGAGGTAGATGTTTTAAAGTCCCAAAATCAAGAATTATGCTGATGGAAATTCACGGGAAAACATTTTATTCTCTTTTTGGATGAATAAAAATTGTATATTTTTTGGAGTGTAAAATGTGATGTTCCCATAGATGTATACAATATGATATGATTGCTACAGAAACATTATTTCATGCTGATTCTCTCAAAATGTTCAGGATTTTTCCGGCCTTCCATAAATAAACCACTTTGCAGACATTTCATTTGTTCATTTGTTATTTTTCAGGCCGAAAGGCAACTCTAACATTACTACTAAATTATTCCATTATCGTTTGTCAAAACCTGGCCTGAGCGGAGACGAAAACTGTAAGTGATCAATGGAGATGCGGATCTTCACACTTTCTGCTTTGGAGACTTCTTTGAATGTTCAGGCTACATACACAGAACAAGAACACTTTCCGCAGTGTGCCAGTCTTGGACTCTAGGGATATGGAAGATACACCCCACCCCAACCCCCGTCACCTCCCGAGCCACTGAGCGCACCTCAGTCTGTACTGGGAGGCTGTGGGGTTCCTCCAAGCCACAGATGTGCACAGCAGACCCAGCCAGACGCTCTGCCTGAGGCTCACAGGGTAAAGAGTACTGGTCCTGGTTCTTAAGAACTCCAAGGATTGGAGTTGACAATACTGAAACAAACTATTCCAATTACATGGGTCAGAATTAGCCCAGAGAGATGGAGAGTCAGAGTGGAACCAAGACCTTGTGCGTGCTAAGCACGTGGTCCAGCACTGAGCTACACCGCTGCCCAGGGGACTCTCCTTGACACTGGCTTGGGGGCCACATAGAAGAGGTGATGCTGCTGGGATGTGGGGCTGTTGAGATGGAGGGATGGGTGGAGAGGGTGTCAGGGATTGCCCAACACATGTAAAGGGAGTATAGAGGCAGAAAATAGGACATTTGGGGATAAATGTAAGTACGAAGACTTACCAGTACTGATAAATGATCTCAAGGTCATATGGTTTCAGGTTCTATTTTTCATAATTTAAAACTTAATTTATACTTTGACTCATTTAAAAAAATTTAAATGGCATGTATGAATGAAATAATCAAAGGGCATACCTCCCTTTACAACATTAGTGGTCTCTTAAAAAGGTTGTATATTAATTTATTTTAAAAATCTGCAGGAAATTCTTTTGTATTAGGAAAGTTCATTCTTTTAAGTTATTTAATTTGTGTGAGTTAAAATGGAGCAAACTTGCATAGCAGTTGATGGTCCCTTTACTTAACAGTAGCTGGATAGCCTAATGGGATTTGGTTTAGATCATGACTTTCAGGCAAGAACTGTACCTCAATATGAATTATTTTCAGAGCTCAGAGTAGCTTTTCAAATCGGTCCTGTGTTGTAAATTTCATTGGTCAGTTTCAAACTGAGGCACAAAGGAAAATAATTGCTCCTTTTGGTTTCTTACTGTGTCAAAATAATGAAATTAATGCTCGATATCAACAGGCATCTTTTGAACAAAATACTGGAACGTACTATTTTGCAAACTATACCTTAGCCTTGATATCTAAGTATGTTCCTTACAGCAAAACTGACCTCTTTTCTCTTTTATGAATAGAAAAAGAGACCCCAATGCCTGAAGATACAACGTTGGCATTTTGATCAGATATGAGGAATATTTCTGCCTCAATTCTAATAAAATACGATTTTTTTTTGACTCAGAACTTCAGCCTGTACCTGAGAAACAAAACTTTGAATGTGAGTAGTATTGACCTTAAATACAATGGCAATTAATCATAAGAACCAAGAGAAATCATGAGTATGGAGTATAGCTGCAGAAAAGCGGGCTCTATTTAAACTTCACTATAGCTTCCAAGCATGATTTGCCTGGACATGGTCTGGGAATGTGGTTGGGCCAGACCCTGAGGGGTTTGAAAGCCAGACAGACCCTCAGACTTCTACCTAAGCCCATTTTCTGTAACTAGTTTCTTGAGCGATCTTGGTTATTTCCTAGCTTTTCTTAGTCAACTTTCTATTCTACTATATTTAAAAATAGGAAAATTATTGTTTCTCAAAAGTTCTTTTAAAAGGTAATTTTTTCTAATTTACGAGAAGTTGTTTGCTCCATAAAGATTGAAGTGCCTTGCACAGGCACTGGGCTCATCTCCTGAGGGGTACTCTGAACGCTGGCAGGAGTACCTGCCCATGACAGGCAAGGTCTGGCTTCCCTTTCACCTCCCTGTGAAAGAAATGTCCTGTGTTCCACAGAAGCCCAGGTGTGTGGCACATGGGCCATGGGTCAGAAATGACAGAAGTCTGGGGAATAAAAGAATCTTCCCTCCCCTCCCCTTCTCTTCCCTTCCCTTCCTTTCCCTTCCATTTCCCTCTCTCTCCCTCTCTTCCTTCCTTCCTTAGGAAATGTTGGATTTCTTTACAGCACCCTCATATAAGGATTGCCAGGATGAAGCCATGCGGGTACAATGGAGCCCAAACAAACACTACCATAGTGCTGCAGGATGTTTCCTTTCATGTCTGAATATGTTTAGACAGTTACATAACTAGAGAGCTTGGAATGAAAGAGAACAATGCCCGGGAGAAAGGAATGCTTTGCATCTGTGTTCCCCGGGGCCTTGATTCTGCTTGCCTTTTCTTTACTAAACCAAGCCAAGGCCGTTCCATACGTTGATCATCCTTTGCCGGAGTCTGTCTGGACAGGTCTATCCCAGGCATGTAGCTCAGAACTAACCTTTCATCCCACCTTTCCTCTTCTGTGTGTAATAGGGTATCTTCCAATGCCACTGTGGGGTCTGATTTGCATGTCTATTTTGAGAAGCCAAGACCCATTTGCATAAAGGTCTTCCTTCCTGAGAGACCCCAGAAGGATTCAGAGATAGATTCCTTTCATTCTTTCATTTAGTCCTAGACACCCTCAGGATAAGTGTGACTAAACATCATCTGTAAAGCATTCTTGGGAACAAAGAATGCTTCTAAGTGAAAGAAGCACTAGGAAAATCGGAATACTGCATTGTGTCAAAGGCGGGTCTCAGGAGCCCTTTCATACTGTGCAGATTTCCTGATCTACGCTGACTCTGGAGGTTAGTCTAAGGCCATAGAGGATAGATCACTAAAAATTCAAAGGTGTCTTCTGGCATAAAAAAAAAATAAAAAAATACGTGCCGTGCTTAGGGGAGAGAATGACCTCCTGGGAGCAGAACCTCAGGGACGCCTGTTAGCTGTACAGGAGATGATCGGAGCAGAGACGGCGCTGAGCTACAGTGCTACAGTGTCTATCCACAAGGCTCTCTACAGAGCACACGACGGGCTGGCCATGGCGCTGGCAGCACAGGAGCCAGAGGTGAAGTCTGGGTAGCAAAGATCACTTGTTGGCTGCTATGGCGGGCTAGCCCAGCAGTGGGAGCCTTGTCAGGAAGTGCGTCTTCAGTGGCACTACAAGAAGAAAGTGGTGAGAAGGTTTGCACACGCTCGTGCAGCCGGGAAATGGAATCCAGGCTAGTCTTGGAAGGAATGGGGCTGAGCAGGGCAGGACCCAGCAGAAGAAGCAGTGGCCAGTTCCCACCTAGTGCGGTGTGAGTGGTAATGACAGCAAAGCAGAGAGACTTAGCCAAAGCCCCGAGGAAGGCAGCAGGCAAGAACGCGGGAAGCCCAGAGCCATTTGTATCAAAGGCAACGCGAAGAGCAAGCCTGGCGGGTCGGTGGGGTCCTGGAGAGGTAGGGGTGCAGGCTGGGACCGGTGTGCTGGAGCAGGAGACGTCCTGGGCCGGGGACACCACTGCTCTTACACTGCTGCTCATCCACCATCATCTCTCTCTCTCTCTCACACACATACACACACACACACACACGATCCGCAGGGACAGGATCAGCATCTTCTTCCATCCTCATTACATTCATATATCCTCATGGGGGGAAAGGGGTTTCAGCCTCTTGAGGTTGCAGCTGCTGGGTTGAGCCCCAGAAGTTTCCACCAGGGCATCCAGCAAAGGACACTGTGGCCTTAGGCTGCTTACAATGACCCTGTGCGTGAGTCGGCCCAAACAGATACACTTATTCACACGAGGAACAGCCTACCTTCCATAAATGCAATGATGCTACTTCTTAAAGGCACTATAAGCTTAAATACATGATATCAAAACATAGGCTATTAGTGTTGAATCAGATATCAACTAGTTACTATCAACAGATAAGTAAATGGCATCCCAGATAGCTTGATAACTTGCCAAGATTACCGAAGTCCTCAGTCCTCCTAATCTGATCTGATATTTTCTCCTTCCATATACAGTCTGCTATTTGTGTCCTCGGTAAATAAAAGAACCAAGCCATGATGACTTAGCAAACCATCTAGGGCCATTTGCTTTTACTTGTATTCGGTGCATTCTTCCACTTACCCGCAAATACACAGAGGAAGAGGACAGTCAGATGTGACGACTGGGAGTGAGGCGGGGGCAGGGACCTGTCACAGAGAAGGGACTCAAGAAATGCTTGCTGAATGATGTTCGTGGGGGTTTGGAAGTAGATTTAGAGACTGATTTTTATCTGATTCCGTGATTTGCTAGGGGAAATGAACAGGCTACATGTGCCGTTGGCTTCACAGGCCTTAGGGCTGCAGGGTCCCCAAATCCTCCATGAAGATGGTGGTGGGATGCATTCAACATCACCTCAGGATGGTTTTCCCATTGCCGGTGTTCTATAGGAAAGACCTCTTGACTTGCTTGTAGTCTCTTCAGATTTAATACAGCCAAACTCCACTTTAACTTTCTTTACCCCAAATGAAGTCCTTCCTTAGACTTCCAAATGCTTTCCAAGGATGGAGGTCCTTCTTCTAGTCAACTTCAGACGCATCTTTGATTTCTTCTTCTCCTCTGTGCCAAGGTCCCAGGACTTAACGTCTGGGCCATTTCAGTGGCCTGGTTGTTTTCCCCAGTCTTGAATGTTTCCCTCTTAAATCACACAATTGGGTACACAGCATTTTCTACTAAAACACAAGGGCTCCTCATTACTGGGATTCTGTTCCCTGGTTTTTGGACTTACCCACCATCTTCTTTCCTATTTGCCTCTCTCCTGTCAAATGCATTATTTAATCACTCCGGACTCTAGGCAGCCCATCCCACTTTTCCACTTGTACTCTTGTTATGGTTTGTGTCTAGATGTCCCCCCAAAGCCTCACGTGGTAAGAGATAGCTGGATCTAGAGTGTGTGATTACTAAATTGATCCATTGATCGGTTTGGCATGGTTCTGCTGGGATCAAGGATGTGAGACTGAGATTGGGGGTGGGAGTGCGGGCCGCCCTAGAGACAGGTAGCCTAGATAAAAGATACAGGAAGAAGCTAATTAGCTGCTTGTTTGCATTGCTTGCTTGCATTCCCCGCCTACATTCCTTGCATTACTCACTTTACTTTGCTGCCGGTCGGCTGCTGGTCTGCCTCGGACCCAGCGGACTATAGACTGAAACCTCTGCAGACTGTGAGCTAATAAACCTTTCTTCCCCTAACTTTGGGTGTCGGGTATTCTGTCCCAACAACGAGAGAAAAGTAACTAAAACAATTCCCATATCAGGAATCTACCATTCCGTCAATAAGATAAAGTAGGCAAAGGGCCCAGTGTCCACTACTTAATGAGGACTCAATATTAGCTCTCTTCAAAGTCTACACGGACGCCGCGTCCCTCCAGGAAGCTTTCCCTGAGCGCCTACTTCCCTTCTGCTTATCTCGGCTGCCTATTTGGTATTTAGCTGAGCTTACCTTGTGCTGTTACCGTCCTTTAACTTTCAAATGCATTTTACCCCTCAAGCACAAGGTCTTGTAACTCTTAGTGTTTCCTCACTATCCACCACGTGCTGCAGAGAGCAAGAGCTTAGTATCTGCAGCGATGCTGCCGCAGTAGCGCCGCTAGAAGGTCCTTAGCTCCGAACTCACACACCCTGCTGGCCCACCTTTCAAACCTCATAGCGAATCACAGGAAATGTGAGAGTTTTTAAGTGAAGAAAGGAGGAAGAAAGTAATTATTTATTGACCATCTTTTAGGTACAAGGTTATATATTTTTTCTCTTGTAAGTGTCCTCTCGCATAAAGGAAAATATGAAATAAAGGAGGAAATTGATTCAGACAGGATAACAAAGGTTAGCGTCATCACTTAAGACTAGAGCCCAAGAACTTCTGCTCCCACTGAAAACAGCCAGTGTCAAGGGGAGGTAGATGGCGCTTGACTCAGTTTGACACGCCTTAACCAGAGTGGGTGAAGGTGTCGGGAGCTTACGTCGGCCTCTGTAAGAACACTCTGCAGCCTTAAGGAGTGCTCAGGAGAGATTCCTCTCTGTCTTACTCATGCAGATGAGCTTTGGGTGCTTGCTCTGACTCCAGGTCAAGACACGCAGCATCTTGGTACCTCTCATACACACAACTAAGCCACATGGGTTCTCTCTCTCACACACCTGTCACATTCCCAAATGCGCTGAACACCAGAAAGACTTTCTTGCTCCCGTTTCATAGATGGGAAACCTGAGGCGCAGACCACGGTGGTGACTTGTGTAACGGTTCATGACAGAGCCTCATGCCCTGCCCTGGACTGCTGCTCAGTCAGAGCTAAAAGATGGAAGATTCCTCATGATTAATGACGGCTGCTCTTACATTGGCGGTGGCTTCTGAGACAATCAAGCATCGCAGTAGAAGCTTGAGGGAATTTCACCCAAATGTCCCTGCAACTCATAAAACCACAACACTATTTACACGGAGGGGTGGCTAACGAAAGCAGGGGTTAGCACCCAGAACAAACGCCAGCTCTCAGGAGCAAGGTCAGCAGGGGGCAGCTTTGGTTGATGATGCCAGGTCTGATCCTAATAAAAGTCCTCCACGGAGGTTCCTGGTCTCTGTCACTAATTAGGAAATGCAACCAACTGCTCCTCTATCCTTCCTGTGTGGTGCATCAAGATCACATGATTACACAGAAGAACAAAAAGTAGTATCGAGCTGTTGCTATGGAGACGTAAGAACCATCTGAATTGCTGTGGCATCATAAAAGCAAAATTCCGATCATCAGTCTTTAGCTATAGGGTTGTCGAAATCTAGCTCATATTTTTAGAATGTGCGACATTTAACACACGGATGACTATTTCCAGGCTCAGAACACATTCCTGCTTTCATATTTAGATGCGATTTTCAGCTCAACTTGCTGGAATGTTTTCATTTTTTCATTTTGCTTGTATTGTTTTCTCCTATAAATGTTCATACAGTGAGCAAATCTACATATAGCGAGTGCAATTCTTTTTATACTTTTCTTGTTTCCAAATGTTGCTTCATTCTTAGTTCTTGTTTTCTCTTTATTCTATACTTAAAATCATTTTCTCACTAGCTGTCTATCTCCATTTTCACCAGACCGTCCTTTTACATCCCTAGATAGAACTTCATCCAGGTCTTAATCTTCACTATTCTTAACTGATCCTGCTTTAAGCTAATAATTAACAGTTCTGGGTATCAGCCAAAGGTGTAGGGCCACTTTCCTCATAGATTTTTATCTCTGAAGTCACCAGCCCATTATCATCCGTGGTGAGTGCAACTTACTAAATCTCCAGGTTTCACATAAAATCACTCTTTTGGATCAGGAATAATAGGTATGCCATTTCACACTTTCCCTTTATAAGAACTGCAACAGAACTCAGGCGTAGTGATTCACACTTATAACCTCAGCACTTGGGAGGCTGAGGCAAGAGGACTACCTTGAGTTCGAGGCCAGCCTGGGCTACAGAGTGAATCCAAAGCCATGTGGCCTGGGCTACATAGCGAGACCCTGTCTCAAAAACAAACAGAAAAGAATTGCTATTAGGATTTTGTTTAGTTCTGAACATGCAGGGTGCACACACACACACACACACACACACAAACATGTTTATCCTGTTTAAAGGATGCCGAAAGAGAGTGACCAACAATACTACACCTTACAACCTAGTTAGCTTAGAAGTAGAAACTGGGAAGCTGCAGACACACAGTGATGAAGCAGAAACCCACCTAACAAAGTTGTGCTAAGAGAAGCCTGTCTAGTTTGTCCACTGCTGTCAAACAGATTTCCTCCACATTGTTTTTATTCACCCGCCTCGGCCTCTTCAAATCTTCTGGTGTATGTAAGAGACTCCTTTGAGCCTGGTTCCTGGAGAGTCTTGGGATCTTTTGGACTGTTTATTTCCTTCTCCTCTTTAAAGCTCTCCACAGAAGAGCCTTCGCATGCTTTCCCCTGCACCAGACAATAATCTCAAGTGCAGCAATGAGCATGGCATGAGCAAGGTGAGAGACGTTCATTCTGTGCGTTTCCAGGAACTGATGCCTCTTCTCCAGATTGCTGGATTCAGAAACATCATGAATTCCTTGAAAGAGATTTTAAGCATTTTTGCATCCATTTCTCTCCCAGAGGTCACCAAATGATGATTTCTCTATTCACTCTTGCTTTTATAATAACCCCAATCAGCTTCAGTTGTCAGTGCCGTGTACACAGCGATGTGAATTAAATATATTTGTGCAGACAGTAATGTCACAAAAAGAAATGAAAGAATAATGGCCAATATTTGCTTACTCCAACATCAAGGACCACACTGTTATCCTTGTCAATATCTGGGTCAAGTTTAATACTGTTTTCAGAAACTCCACTTGGGCCAGCCATGGCTAATTTTGTTTCTTGTTTAAATAAGATTGCTGGCAGTCATGACCTGGGGACGGACACACTCCTGCTGAAGATGATTTTTAAACACATTTCGACTCTCTGTATGTCAATGAACAGAACATTACCTTGATTCTTCCCTGATAGGTTGCCTCTGAATCAATCACCCAGTCAATCTAGCATGCAAGTAGGCAAGAATAATGCACTCAGTGATGTGCCTCACATTATAAACTACGCTGTGGAGGCGTGGGAGAGCCATTCCTGACATTTTCGCTTCATGGTTTCAGGTCTGGAGACTCCGGTTCATCAATTGGT
>PVJO010008328.1:0-75977 GCA_004026905.1 Hystrix cristata | reverse complement strand
GTACAGGGTCTGCTCCTGGGACCACAGAGCTTCAGCCCCAGGCTGCCCTTGAAGCCACTGGTACTCATGGGACATCGTCACAGGTGAGCCAATTCTAAGGGCAGCCTTGCCCAAGACCAAGAAACCACCCTTGATTTTACGTCTGAGGTGAAACAAAGTAATAAAACACACGGAAGATTAATTAAAACAAAATACCAGAAGAAAAAAGTGCTTCCCAATGTGGCCTCCTTTTCCTAGAAAAGTATTACACTGTACCCTAATCTCTGTCTCTCCTCCTCTCCTCCCTCCCTCTCTTCCTTCCAATCCAAGCAAAATATCATTGACCATTTTCTTTATGTTGGCCACTGTTTCAGGAGCGGGCAGTACTTCAGTGAGAGACCCCTACCCACAGTGCGCCACCCCTGAGCTGCAACTCCAGCCCTTTTTATTCTTTATTTTGTGAGAGAGTCTCACTGAGTTGTCCAGGCTGGCCTTGATCTTGTGATCCTCCTGCCTCAGCCTTCCAAGTAGCTGAGATTAAAGCTGTGCAGTACCATGCTAGCTGGAAGTTTCTTAAGATAAACCAGTTCCTAATTCTATCACGACGTGACTCCTCTTTTTGATGAGCTACATCCTCAGCTCCCCCCTTAAAATTTCTTAAAGACAGGGTCCCACTGAATTGTTAAATTGTACAAGGTGGGCTCAAACTCACCATCCTCCTGCCTTAGCCTCCCAGAGCGCTGGGAATACACATGTGCACCACCACGCCCACCTGGAACAGAAGTCTTTAACTCTCTGTCTCCAACCCTGCTCAGCCCCTTGGCTGGAACCAAACAGTCCTCTCCTTGGACCCTTTCCTCCTTAGTAGCCAGTGATGCCACACACACCTCGAGAGGAGGCGCCTGAAGCCCCGGGCTTGGTTCCACTTGGCTTTGGCCAGGAATGCATCCTGGGACACTGGCAGGGGCACTGTGCCAGTCTGCATCCCTGCTCTCTCCCTCGGTGACCAGCTGCATGAGGTGTCCCAGTGCATATGCTGTCCCTGCTGGCACAGACGCTGCCTGGGCCGGAGGTCTCTGCGGGACCCCCTGTGTGCCCAGGATCTGCCAGCAGCTCGAGGAACTTGGTGGCTCTCAGGCCGCTTTCTGGCCCTTGACCCCGGCGCCAGGCTTGGGGCTCGCAGGAGGTGGACGAGGTTCCTCTGCCACTCAGAGATGGCTGTGCTCCGGCTGCAAGGCCGGGGGAGGTGGCTGTCCCTCAGGGTGCGGGTGGAGCCTCACTGGGACCTGTTGCTGGCACACAGAGCTGGGTGGACCGGATGGGCGGCTGCAGGAGGAAGGGCCTCCTGGACCTGGTTCAGCCTTTCACTCCGCTGCCCCCCCACCCCGCCAGCGAGCCCAGACCGCACCGGTCTGTGGTCTCAAGCCCTGCGAGGACGCAGCGAGGACTCTGCTCTCAGACGCACCAACCAGAGGCTGTTGCTTGAAACCGGCAGCAAATGAGAGAGCCCAGTGATCGCCTGGATACACCACCCTGCACATAACAGCTCGACCCAAACCTCAGTTTACCCCAAATGGTCTCAAAGAGTGATAGCCCTTCCCCAGATTCTCTTCTGTGCTGGGAAGGGTCAGGCACACAGTGGGAAGAGGGGCCCTGCCGGCGCCACGCGATCTTTCAGCACACACCCCGCCCCTGCCCGGATCCCTGCTGTCTGCAAGCAGCCAGGGAGCCGCAGTGCACGGCCAGGGGCAGCACGAGGGCGCAGACAGGCCGACCGCAGCGCCCACCCACGTGCATGTGCCGGCATCCGGACCGTACTGCGCCTGGCGCCGGTGGTCTCACCACTGAAGGTGGCCCATGTTTCCCTGGAGGTGGGAGGGTGGTGCCGCCTAGGTCTAATTTCTGGGGGTCTGCAGTCCGGGGCAAGCTGTGAGCCTTCAGTCTGGAGACGGTAGAGGGAGGGAAGGCAGGCAAGTGGAGGGTGAGTACACATGGCCCTCCCCACTTCGGAGGGAAATCTGTGGGGCCTTTTTTTTTTTTTTTTTTTTGCTGGGGATCAAACTCAGGGCCTTGTGCTTTCGAGGCAAGCGCTCTACTCCTTTAGCTAAATCCCCAGCCCCAAATCTGTGTTTTAGCTCCTCAGCATTGGTTCCCCTTTCTTCTTTCTTTCTTTTTTTTTTTTTTTTTTTGAGACAAGGTCTCACTACATAGTCCAGGCTGGCCTCCAACTCTCAGCGATCTGCCTGCCTCAGCCTCCCAAGTGCTGCGATCATAAGTGTGTACCACAATGCCCACCACTCCCGCTGACCAATTCTTAGAGCCCCTGGACGTGGCTCTGTGGGTCCCTTATGCGCAGGTAGGGTTGACCTTTCCCCACCCCACACCAGGCCCCCTTGGTTATGGGTTTGTTGGCATCTCATTTCTTTGCCTGGGGGTGCCTCTGCAGAGGAGGACAAAGTAGAGGGGAATTAACCGCAGGCCTCCCAGACAGGAGGGGGTGTAGAGTACCCCAGTGTCCCCCCTTAGGCGGGAGGCCTCTGTGGCCTCTGCACCCAGGAGTGACTGTCCTCCCTTCGCCATGCGACGTGCCCCCTCCTGGCACTCTGCTGAGCTGGACGCACACCAGCACATTCCTCCTGGGTCCCCGACTCTGACTGGCACCCACAGGAAGAGCAGTTGGCTGGCTACGGAACCGCAGTATTGAATTAGGGCTGCAGTTCCTGCACTGAGACTCAGGCAAATCCAACACAAATAACTTGTCTCTCAAGCATGTGCAGAAGTGGCTTTCCCAGCCCGTGGCAGGTCCCCCTCTGGCTTACCTGTGGCTCCAAGAGTCCTCCAGACCCCCACGCCGACCCCTTGAGTGAAACACACTAAAGAAACTGAATTTTTTTTTGCTCTATTTTGCTAAGAAGTGAGATCCTTTGATGGGATTGGATCTGTAAGAAAAAGAATAAAGACAGAGCTGTTAGCTTGGACAAGTCTCTGTGATCCAGAACCAGGTGGCATACCCGTTTTACACCTCCTGGTGGCACCTTCACACCCAGCGCTCATGGAGCAGCCCGTGAAGGCTGAAGGAGGGCACGGGCTTCGACAGGTACCTGCGTCCGCTAGAATTCCGTGACATTTATTTTTCAGAGCATTTGTCTTTACTGTTAGACTTTTTAGCACAAGTGGGAGGACTTTTCATGTATGGTCAGACTAAATTTCCTTTAACAATAAATGCATTTGCCAGGCAAGGTGGCGCAAGCCTATAATCTCAGCACTCTGGGAGGCTGAGGCAGGAGGATCAGAAATTCAAGCCCAGCCTGGACAATTTAGTGACTTAGCAAGGTTCTGTCTCAAGACAAAAATAAAAAAGGGCCGGGAAGGTAGCTCAGTGTGAAGGCCCTGGGTTCAATCTTTACAACCAAAAAAAGAACAGCATTTAAGTGAGAAAATAAGCTAGTTTAAAGGAAAATATGAAGTGGTATTACAAATGTCAAAGATCAGTAAAGTCGATGATGTTCTAGCTGTTGTGTTGAAGGCTTATCTCATGCTGAGTGCCGCACACAGTGTTCTGTGAGAATTTTTCTCAGCGCCCCCCCAAAACCTAATGAGAGTTGTGCCATAATCGTCTCCATTTAAGAGTTAAGGAGTTAGGGCTGGGGATTTAGCTCAGTGATTAGAGCGCTTGCCTTGCAAGCGCAAAGGCCCTGAGTCCCATCCCCAGCACCTCCCCTAAAAAAGAGTGAAGTAACTACAACGCAGGCTCCCCAGCAGTCGGCTCTGCTGAAGGGAACCTGGGGGGTGAAATGCTAGCGTGGCGCCTTCCTCACGGAGTCAGCATCCCTCCAGCCCCAGCAGCAGCCCTGTGCCCCTGCCCGTCCTTCAGTGACTCCTGGGAGGGGCCGATGCTGTCCCCACTGGCGATGACTTCGGCCGTCCGGCTAAGAGCCCGCTGGCTCTAACTCCAAGCCAGCATCTTTCCAACCACCTAACTGCTGCAGTACCGAGATCCTCCGGCCACCGGTTCTGTCCCGCACGCCCCTTGTCACTGCCAGCAAGCTCACAAGAGCAGGCACCATGATGTGCTCTAGTCACAGATGAGGAAACTGAGGCTCTTAACTGCTGTGATACTTCCTGAGGCAGCAGGTGCCTCGAATTCTACCCCACAAATGTCCCTGGAACAGATGCAGAGGCCTGCGTAGAACACTGAGCTCCCACAGGAGCTATTTTCTGAGTTCAGCTTTTGGGAGAGTTGGGGGTCTACTCCCAGTACTGGCTGGAGGGTGACCCTTCCCTGCCTGCTCCTGTGAGTGGTGGAGGCCAGGGTTGGGCAGAGCTACTTTTCCCACAAAGACATGTGTTCCCCACCTCCACCTATAGCCAAGGACTGACGGCCTCACAGGGAGCCAAAGGGGAGGCCTCGCATCTCTTGCAAGAGCCTCTGAGGGTGTAGTTCATGTTCCAGGGTTCCCCGGGATCAGGCTGAGAGGCCTCACTCTCTTTGTTTATCTTGTCTCCCACCAACTCTAGCCTCCCTCCTCTCCTCTTCCCGAAAGCACTTCCTGTGCACCCAATCCTTGCCTCAGGCTCTGTTTCTGGGAGCCTGGCTGAGGCCAGGGAGGGATGAACAAGGCAGTGTGAGGCCTGCCATCTGCCCTCAAGCATCTTGCAGCATAGTCGGGAAGTCAGATCACATGTGCACCTAACAGCCACCCGCAACGTGGTACAGAACAGGCTGAAGCACACAGGGATGGAGAAGACAGAAGGAAGGTGGAAGATGGTGGAGAAGGGGGCCAAGCTAGGTAGGAATCTGCTGGTGGGGGAGGAGACAAGCTTTCCAGGGAGCACTAAGGAAAGATGCTGAGATGGGTAGGAACATCTGCCCTACTCTGTCCCGATCCCTCCTGCCCAGTAGCCATGACCAGGGCACCAGGGTGTCATCCAGGGAAACGTGCAGGGAGGAGTTAGGAGCTCTGCTCGGTGTCCTGACAATGGGCCCAGCGTCCTCTGCAAGCATCAGGGCTGCCTGAGGGGCCAGGAGTGAGCCGCCTGCCAAGCCCCTCCAGGCTCAGGGCCTGGCTCCCCTGCAGAGAGCCCCGTGTTCAGGGAAGGGCCAGGGGCTCCTCCTACCTGCTGGGGCACGGGCCGGGGGTGCATCACCAGGCTTCAGCGATGTAGTAGGCAGCTCCCAGGGCCGCCAGAGCCACAGCAACAGCCCCGAGGGCCTGCAGCACCGGCGTTACGAGGAGCACAGTGTTTCCTTGAGGGTTTCCTGCAGAGCAAGGAGGAAGCGGTTGGGGAGGTGGAAATTATGGGCACCTGCCATCTTCCTCTAAGGGAACATTATTCTTCTGCTCCTTCCAGCAAATCCCCAACACAAGCACAAGACCCACTGGGACCCAAGGATAAGCTGGTCCGGTGTTTGAAGGGGAGCCTGTTACAAGGGCGGCCAGGGCTGTTGTGTGCCCGGCCTGAGCTGGGCACCTCATACTCGGGTCTTTCTCAGTCCTCACAACACCCTGGAAGGTAAGCCTTACCATTTGACTTCATTGTGTGTGTGTGTGTTTCTTTTTCTTTTTCTTTTTGGTGCTGGGCATCGGACTCAGGGCCTTGTACTTGCTAGACAAGCACTCTACTACTTGAACTCCACTACTTGAGCTCTTTCTTTCTTGCTTGCCTGCCTGCCTGCCTGCTTGCCTTTCCTTCCTTCCTTCCTTCCTTCCTTCCTTCCTTCCTTCCACTTTCTTTCTTTTTGAGACAGGATCTTGCTCTGTTGCCCAAGCTGGGCTACAAAATTCTTGGTGATCCTCCTGCCTCAGCCTCCCTAGTCCTGGGATTACAGACATACATCCGATTTAGAGACGAAGAACCTCAGGAAATAACATATCACACCTGCTAAAAAGGCAGGAAAAATACTCTATTGCACCCATCATTTCAAGGAAGGCTTTCCAAAAATGCAATCCTTTGATAGAAATCCTACGAAGGGAGGGATTCTTATTTAATGTGAGTGTGACTCTTAAGCCAAGAGCCAACATTTCATCCCATCCTAATTCTGAGCCTTGTTTTTGCCTTTCCTCTGCTGCAAATGCTCTTTCTTTTCGGTTTAAGCCACAGAAGACCCCAGGATTCTTTGAGGCTCAGCCCAGGCCGTGGGGACCCCAGGCCGTCCGTCTCAGTCTGAAGCTCCTGGAGCTCCCTGGACCCAGTACTTCCTGTTCAGTGTCCCAGTCTCTAAGTGCCCGTGACTTAGCTCTTAGGTGACTGCATGTGGTTCAAGGCAGAGACTGTCTTTGGGTTCCCTCATGGGCCCTAGAACCTGCACTCAGTAGGTTCCCTCAGTTACGCTCGGTCTGTAACCTGCAAGGACCCTGGTGGCATTGGGCTCGGGTGGATAGAGGCTTCCTGGACGGGACCTGTGAGGCCGGGCCTGGATCCCGGCATGCGCCCCCACATCTTCTCCTCCCGGTAGGAGACGGGCTGGTGCTCATGGAGGACAGGAGAGGAGGCGGGAACAACAGGATGAGGATAAGGGTGTGGCAGGGGACAGGTGGGCTCTGCCCCTGGGGATCCCCAAGTGCAACGGCCTTCCCTGTGGAGACTGGCGAGGCTGTGGGACCAGTGGGGCCACCTAACAGCCCTGGGAAATGGGCGCATCTTCTGCACATTCCCCTGACACTGACAGGTCCTCTCGGGAGGGGCAGCGGCAGCCCTGCCATTGCTCCTGGTGGCTCTGTGGAAGAGGAAAAGCAGGCAGGACTGCGGTGACATCACAGCAGCTGCCATCGACAGAGCAGCTTCGGGGGGGCACAGCCCTGGTGGGGACCCCAGAAACAGCCGACCGCAGGCGTGACGCCTCGAGAGTGCTTGTGAATCACAATCACTTCTTGTTACTAAATTACAGGAAATTTGGCTGCAGGTCAAGAAGTCGAAGCTCCCAAGCTCCTGGGTCCCATGGAGTTTATGAAGGAGGCGAGTTTTTTTTGTTTTTTGTTTTTTGAATTGAACCCAGTGATACATCCCTCGCCCTTTTTAAAATTAAAAAAAAAATTTTTAAGACAGGGTTTTGCTAAGTCACTAAATTGCCCAGGCTGGGCTTGAACCTACAATCCTCCTGCCTCAGCTTCCCAGAGTTCTGGGATTACAGGTACATGCCACCAAACTCGGCCAGGGAGTGAAGGGACAGATTCTATAGGGAAAGGAAAACTGAGCTGCTTGAGAAGCAGGTCCCAGAAAGGAAGGGAACGGGCACCTGTCTGCAAAGGCGGCGGGTCCCCCAGATGGCAGGTCCAGCCAGAAGGGGGCCTGCCTGCCAAAGCCTTGGAAGTGGCCACTCCCAGGAAAGCCCTCCCTCTAGGCCTGTCATTCCCAGAGGAATGGTGCAACGGCTACCAAGGGCTCGGGAGAGAGCTGGCCCTACAAACTGCGAGCCCCCCACGCGCCCGGAACCTGTAGAAGGTGAGGAGGTTGGGGAATCCTCTCCCTGGCATGGCCTGCCAGTCCCAAGGCAGAAGCACATCGAAGATGCGGCTGTGGCAGAGCCCCAGACGACGCCAGCAAGCGGAGCTGCCCGGGCAGGCGGTGCAGGAGCAGGGCCGAGGGCCCGCGGGGGTCACAGGCCCTGGTGGACAAAGGAGGACAGAGATGAGGGACAGGCAGGAGGACGGTTCCAGAGGCCAAGCTGTGTGAAGCAAGTGGCGGCAGCAGGTTACTATGGAAACCGCAGGGTGTTTAAAGGCAGCTTCCAAAAGGCGGCACCCACCGACCCAAGTTGCACTGCGGTCCCTCGGCATGGTCCTTCTCAAACAGGAGGAGCAACATGAATAATGATAACGCAACCGCTTATACCGCACGGTGCCCACACTTCCGGCCATTATCCATCTCCTTTGTCACCGCCGTCCTGTGCCGTGCGATATTGTCAGTCTCATTTTACAAATAAGGAAATTGAGGCTAAGAGGAAATATGGGATGTGCCCTTGTAGCAAGTAGACTGCAGAAGTTGACTTCAGCTCAGAATTTCTAACTTTGGAGTCAGTGAAAACGGAGCACTGAGTCGGCTTTAGTGACATGAGCGGGTGCAGCTTGGGGACTCCTGGAGGGGACGCTGGCGTGTTCCACTTCTCTGGGGGTGTGTGATCCGCGCAGAGGACAATGCTGCTCCGGTTTGCAGTCCTGGAAATACCTCCCAAAGGAATCCCCCCATTTCTGTCTTCCGGGCTGCGTCTCTGCAGAACGTGGCGGTGGCGCCCTCTGCTGTCGGGCAAGGGGCTCTTGAGCTGGGTGACTTCCTGCTATTACCAGCCAGCCACATCCAGCCCTGAGCTGCAAGCTCGGCTCAGGACTCGCATCTTTCCTGGAACGGAGAAGGAAGGGGCTCCAAAGGCAAGACATCTTCGTTCCCCTATTTTTAGCTTAAAAAAATGAAAATTGATAATTCCCTGACCATAAAATTCACTCGGAGTGCTCAGTGACTTTTAGCAGTATGTACTCATAAAGTTGAGTGACCACCACCAGTCCCTAATTTCAGAGCATCTTCATCTCCTGGAAAAGAAATCACATTCACTCCCTGCTTCCTCCTCCCCAAGTCCCTGGCAAAAAAAATTGCCTATTCTGGCAATTCCCCTGTTCTGGGGATTTTCTTTTCTTTTCTTTTCTTTTTTTTTGAGACAGGGTCTTTCTGTGTAGTCCAGGCTGGCCTTGAACTCCCAGCGATCCTCCTGCCTCAGCCTCCTGAGTGCCGGGATTACAGGTGTGGTCCACCACACTTGGCATGCTGGGATTTCAGATATAGATACATGGAATCGTGTTGGAGGGGGCCTGGCTTCTTTCATTTAGCCTAATGGTTTTAAGGTTCATCTCATGTATATCTGCACATCACCTTTTTTATTGCCAAATAGTATTTCACTGCGTTTGCTGTATTGTGCTGTTTTCATAGCATGCTTTGTTTATCCATCTGTCAGTTGATAGGCACTTGGGCTGTTTCCACTTTTTGGTAATTATGACTAATGCTGCTGTAAACATTCTTGTACACGTTCTTGCAGGGACTTGAGTTTTCAATTCTCTTATGTTTATGTTCAGGAGTGGCATCACCAGGTCATGTAGTAATTCTGTAACTTTCTGAGGAACTGCCAGTTTTCCTCAGCAGGAGCCCCATTTCCCATGGTTCCAGTTTCTCCGCATCAACACCACTTGTGATTGTGAAACTTTTAAATTTATTTTTGTGGTACTGGGGATTGAACCTAGGGACTCACACAAGCACTCTAACATTGGGCTGCCTCCTAGCCCTTTTTATTTTGAGACAAGCTTTGCTAGGTTGCATAGGCTGGGTTTGAACTCTTGATCCTCCTGCCTCAGCCTCCCGAGTAGCTGGGATTACATGTGTGCACAGCTGTGCTTGGCTCTACTGTCCATCTTTTTTTTTATTGCAATCACCTTAGTGAGGGACTTTGCTTGAGCTACCATATTTTACACTCAAACAGGCTTGGTTTTAGAATTTACTTCCTTTATTTAAAGGCCTTCATCCAATATTTCCAACATTTCTTCCCACTCTGGTTCAGAGGAGAATTCGTCTAGAAGTGCAGGTGTCTGCCACGACCACCAAACCACCAGTGAATCTTGCTCTGTCTCCTCGGTAAGTGGAACTCCTCTCCTGGGCTGAGTCCCATGACATCTTTACAAGATTTGGGAGCAAAACGTTTTGCCTTCTACAATGCTGGTTGTGGAGGGCAGGGAGCAGACATGCTTATCTCTGTGGTCGATGCTCACAATACACACAGCACTCTGCGTGGCACTCAGAACTGTGGCTGTGGGCTGAGCACAGGTTGAGTCTTAGCGACAGGAACCTGCTGTCGGGGCAGCCCTTGGATTAGCACTTTTCCTAGCTTCTCTGGTTTGTTCCGTGCTCTCACCATCCCAGGGGGTGAGGCCTGCTTGGGCCACTGGCTCGGGGCAGATGCAGGAGGGGCCCTGGGAAGGACGTTTTTCCACCTGGGGAGACCCTCGGCCTCTTGGCACTGAGTGGCATGCCGTGGTTCAAGGCAAGGACTGCTCCAGAGTGAGTTATTTGACTCCTGTGAGCCTCAGTCTCTCCATCTATAAAATGAGCACAAGGATGGTATGGTCCCTTCCCTAGAAGGCCGTCAGATGAGAAGATGAACTTCAGTGGCTGGGCACACACTAAATGCTCAGCAACAATGCAGGGAGTGGGTACCATTATGGCGAGAATCAACAACACTGTTCACCCCCTGGGCTCCACCTGAGTCCCCGCTGCACAGTCCAGTGCTAACTCAGACTCTCTGGCTACCCGAGAAGATGGGACCGCTTTTCCCTGACAGCTATTCTCTTTCCAGGAAGATCTGATTGCTGCAGAGAGTTTTATGCTGAACAGAAATCTGTCCTTCCCTAGAGTTGCCCAAGGGTCGCCAATCCAGCCACCAGGCAGCAAATAAAAATGCAGAATGGGACGCATGCAGTATCTGGGATGCATGTACCAAGAACTCATTCATCTGAGATTAAAGTTTAGTTGGGATTCCTGTATCAGGCCCCCTCTCTGTGGGGCCTTAGTCAGACTCCTGAGGGCAACAGGGACAAACTCTACACACATTTTGTGCCTGTCAGACATCCTCTCCCGAACAAACTGTCACACACCACATGGTTCTTGCCTCCCCATCCCGTCACCTCCCTCCCCTGCACTATCTCCTTGTCTCGTTTGTTGGGCATCTTTTACAGCCCACCCGATGAGGACAGAGTAAAACAGTGCAACCATCTCTTTTGTTTTAAACTGTATACGTCTATTACTGCATCCTGGTTTAAATTTTTTAGCATTCACAAGGTACCATTGACTCCTAATGAGCTAGTATTGCTATGGAGCCAAGAAGAAGGTTAATATATATGCATAGCTGCCTTCAGGGAGACTCAGGACGCTGAGGAAACACAAAACCCGGGAATCCTGGCCTTTCAGGTCAAAATAAAAACAAAACTCTGCACGCTTCACAAGCACAGCTCCAGAACACATGCTAACCGTGCGCCAGGTGGCCCTGGGGCCCACGGGTGGGAAGACTAGAACGGCCCAAGTGAGAGGTCAGCGCACCTGCTTTCCGGGGCGGAGGCGCTGCTTTGGGCCCGGGAGGTGAGAGGCTCCCTTCAGGCGCCGGCAGAGCTCGGGGTTCCGGCTGCGGCGGGCTGGGCTCAGTGCCCGGCTGCGTGGCTTCGGAGGTGGGCTGTGTGCTGGAGTCCGAGCTGGTCTGCGGGCACACGGACTCCCGGCGGCGCATGGCCTCGCTCTTTTTCTTCTTGACCTTCTTCATGGTGGGGCCGCCCAGGTTAAACGTGGGCCTCCATGGAGCTGCCTTGTGTCCGGCTCCCTCCCGGAGGGGCCGCCTGTCCTCTGCCCTCTGGGGCCCCACAGGGTGCAGCCACCCACACCTCCTGTGAGGTCACAGAAGCCAGGGTGGTTCCCATGGCTGGGGCTCCGGAGCGGGTTCTCTGCAGGCCGCGTTCCTCCTGCCAAGCTGCTGGGATAGGCAGGGGACATGTGACAACTAGACCCATGATGCGGGACCCGGGTGCCGTGGTCGGGCACTTCTCTGCAGTGTATTCCTGGCTCTCCTGGAACTCTCTCTTTGACTATAAGGTGCCCGGACATTCAGCCCTGTCGCTGGCTCCCAGATACAAAACCAAACCCCACACATCTACGCTCGCCAGGCCTTTGGGAAGGCGCACATAACCCTCCTGAAGATCCGGGCTTCCTTGAGCACTTTACCTTCTGCGGACCAAAGCCTTCCCCACCTCCAAGCGGTTCCTCCTTCCTCCAAAGCTGGCCTCCTCCACTGAGGGAGTGCAGCTTGGGGGGCACCCCAACTCCTCTGAGACCCTTCACCTTTGCCAAAGAAATCTCCCTTACGTCATACCAGCTGCTCAGAAAACAGAAATTATCTCAAACTCGTGACACTGGAAAACAGACCGATGACCTCTCAAACCCCAGCCGGCTTAGGTCAGACAGACCGTGAAGCTTTCTCTAAATGAATAACGAGATTTCCATTTTAGGATGGAGCAAGGAAAAGTATTTTGAGAAGACTAAATTTCGCACTCTGCAACATCAAACATTCTCCCAGGAGAAGACAACTTCCAGCGCAAGCACATTCTGGTGCTCGCCCCGCCACCTGTGGGAGGGTGATCCTGTCCAAGGCAAGGCTCAGGGCACAGCCACATACACAGAAAAGCCTCCAAGGAGTCCCCACACAAGGCCAGACCCATCGTCAGCAGTGTAACGACGGGATCTATTTTGGGGTTTCTACATCCTTCGAAAACTTCAATGATGATTTTTTGTTTTGTTTTGAGACAGGCTGACCTGGAACTCACTGTGTAGCCCAGGCTGGCATCAAACTCACAGCAATCCTCCTGCCTCAGCCTCCCATGCACCACCATGCCTGCCGATGATGATCTTTTCTGCAGGGGAGCATATGGATGTCCAGAGAGATTGAATTACTTTTCTTAGGTCACACGATTGGTTGGGGGTATGAACGGGGCTACATTTCAGTACACAGCTCTTTCTTTTCCTGACCCCAGAAGGCAAGAAGAAATCAGTTATATAGACTTTGAAACTAATGAATTAAAAAAAAAATCCCTTGATGGAAAAATTGAAGAAAACGAAGGCGTGAAGGATGAGGAGTGAGATCGATGGTGCTGGATTCTGTTTGGTTGCCTTGGAGTAAGGAGGAAGGGGCAAGTCTACAAGGTCAGGAGCAAGGGGTCCCTGGAGGGGACCCCCTGGGATTAGGCAGCAGGCGGGAGCTCCTGAGGCATTCATCTCCACAGAACCAGACGTCCGGGCGCCGACCCGCTCCACCCCGTGACCACCAAAAAACGTCTCTGACATTGCTAAATGTCCTGGGGGCGGGTGCGGACTGCAGCATCGCCCCAGTTGAGCACCGCTGCTTTAAATGAGTCAGATTCGCACTGGCAGAACCTCTGGGCAGCCGCGAAAGAGATCCCATTTCATCCGAAGGAGACAAACAGCACAGGACACGGGTCCCTGTCCCCAGGAAGGAGATGGAGGAAACGCAGAGGGCAGACCCTTTAGTTTAGGCGGCCCCCAGGAGCAGGAAGAAGCATGCCAGGGACAGAAGTTGTCCCAGAAGAATGCAGAATGGCACAGCAGTAGCTCTTCCCCAGAACATCTTCACGGCCTCTGCCTCCGCCTGAGCAGACGTCCCCCGCTTGGCGCTACGATGTGGTCACCGTCCCAGGCTTACTGGCCCCCACACCGCTGCCTGTGTCCAGCGCTAGCCAACCGTGAGCGTGGAGGTCTGGCGAACACACCTTCCCGGTTACCCCGGCTCTGTTCAGCCGCCTCACAGGGCCAAGCCTCCTCTCCAGGGGACCCATCTCTCCGAAGACTTTGTTGAGGTCCCAGCTGGAAGCCATCTTTCCTTTCGTGAGTCCTGGAGTCCATTTGTATGATACCAAGCATGTTCTGAATGGTGACTGAATTCTTTCTAACTCTGTGTTCCTTCTCATTCCACAGCCCCACACTGGGGCGGACCAGGGAGGGCCGGAGACGAGCAGGGGCTCAGCTCAAGCTGCTTGAACTGAATGGAGGTGAAGGCAGGCTGGGCGGGGTGCTGGGGAGCCAGGAGACTGCATCACCAACGGGCTGGGCCCACAGATGACCTGGGATCCGTGTGACCTCAGCTGAGGGTCATGGTCGGAAGACCCCGCAGGTGGGGGCTTTCCTGAGCGGGAGTGCTGGCCCCACGGAAGAGCCGAAGACCACTGAGGGGAGAGAGGAGGAGGAGTCTCAGAGGTCTGAAGTTCCTAAGTCAGGACAAGCCCCCGAGGCTGGGAAGATGCCTACCGAAGTGGCTCACGATTCTGGTCCTCGGGTGCACCCAGGACAAGCGCCTCATCACTCGTCTCAAATCTGCCTAACGTCTTTGGGCCGGATGCCACCTCAGACATCAACTGTTCCTTCACCCTCATCTGCCACATGGGTGCAAGGCACATAGAGGACACTCGGGTCACCAGGTAGACCGGGGCAGAGCTCACTGCTGGGTTTTGGACCCCATCCTTCCCCACCACAGGCCTGGATTCCTTGGTAGAAGGGTGAGAACTCTGGAGGCTGAGGGAGGGGAACTGCATGTTCTAGCCCAACTTGGGTAACCTGGTAAGATAACGTCTCTAAAATAAAAAATAAAAATAAAAAAGGGAGCCAGGCATGGTGGCGCACATCTGTAATCTCGGCATTTGGGAGGCTGAGGCAGGAGGATCGCCTTGAGTTCGAGGCCAGCCTAGACTACATAATGAGTTCAAGGCCAGCTTGAATTATAGAGTGAGACTGTCTCAAGAAACCCAAAAATAAATAAATAAAAAATAAAAGAGGCTTGGGATGTAGCTCAGTGTGAGGAGGGCCTTGGGTTCAATCCCCAGCACCAAAGAAACAAACTGCAGGATGCCAGCTGCTCCAAGGCCCAACCTTAGAGGGTTGCTGTGAGGATCGAAGGCTTCCAGCAGTGCCTGGCCCGCAGGAGCAATGATTTTGTTGCGATCATTATTCCCTGCAGGGGGAGACTAAAAACCCACACAAGCACTCAGTCCACGTGAGAAGGAGGGGCGGCCCTCGTGCCTATGAAATCCCAATCCGGACTTTACAAATGGGCGACTGGGAGCCGGGGGGGCGGGGAACGACACCCCAAGCGGTGGGTGAGGCCGACCCGACGAGCGGGCGTCGCTGGACCGTCCCGGGAAGCAGCCGGGGAAGAAGGCGAGCTCTCTCGGCCCCCGACGGCACCCAACCCCGGCGCCGCCCGCCTGCGGGCCCTCACCATCCGTCTGGGTCTCGCGATCCACCAGGGGGACCCCGGGCGCCGGGCCGGCTGCGCGCCGCACGTCCAGGGCGCCCCGGGGGCGGCCGGGCCGGAAGACGGCCGTGTGCACCTCGGCGGCGGGGCCGTGCGGCGCGAAGACGCTACGGAGCAGGCTCTCCAGGCGGCCGCGCGCCTCGGCCTCCTCCTCCGGCCGCGGCTGCACGACCACCCCGAGCAGCGCGGCGGGCGGGCGGCGGTGCCGGGCGCGCAGCCGGCACAGCTGCAGCTGCAGCCGCGGCAGCTGCGTACAGAGCGCATGCGCGCCGCACAGCACCACGACCAGCTGCGCGCCCGGCTCGGCCGCGCCGGCGCTCTCCGGGGCGGCGCTCTCCGGGCCGGCGCTCTCCGGGGCGGCGCTCTCCGGGCCGGCGCTCTCCGGGGCGGCGCTCTCCGGGCCGGCGCTCTCCGGGCCGGCGCTCTCCGGGGCGGCGGGCGCGGGGGCGGCGCTCTCTGGGCCGGCGCTCTCCGGGGCGGCGGGCGCGGGCTCGGTGCCCCGCAGCTTCCCCGAGCGGCGCGGGGACTTGGCCGCCGGGCCGCCGGAGCCGCCCCCCGGGCTGTGGCCGGGGCGCTTGAGGCCCCGCCCGGCGCAGTCGCTGGAGCTGCCGGCGCGGCTGGGGGCCGGGCTGCGCGGGGCTCGCTCCCCGGAGTCCGGCGGCGTCGCGCGGCGCTTGTCCTGCTCCCAGCGCCCGCTGATGAGCAGCACCTGGCCGCGGCCCTCCACAGCCTGCGCCGGGCTCTCCTCCTGCGCCTCGGCGCACTCCTGCTGCGGGGCCCCCGAGGGCGGCGCCCCGATCGGCTGCTCCATGCGCGGCCGCTCCCCTGCCCCACCTGCCCGGCGGGCCGAGGGACAGCCGTCTCCCCGGAGCGGGTCACAATACCCCGCGGCCCGCCTCCTGTCGTGGCCCGACCGAGGGCGTCTGGCCCGCGGTTCCTCACAGATCTTGCAGCGGAGGGAAGTTGCTCTTGGACGCCGGTGTAACCAGCGCTGGCTGTTTTCTTCCTCCCTCGCTTAGCACGGGTGTGATTTTCAAAGGCACGCACGCTTCTCCCACGGACAGGCCTTTTTGCCCAAGCCAAACGCATTTTTGTGCACTGCGGCATTGAGAAAGCGATGGACCAAAGTGCTTTCTGCAAGCTGAGTTTAAGCAAAACGGCCGGGAATAGAGCGGCTATTCTGGGTGTCTGGGGCCTGGCAGGCGGGTCCCGCTAGCGTTCAGCCCGCTGTGATCCGCGGCCGCTGGGTCCTGGGCTGTCTTCCAGGATGAGGATGCGGGAGATGGATTTGGATCCCCCGCCTTCCAGTCTTCTGTGGGTACCCAGGGTCCATTGAAGTGACAGCAAAGACCTTTAGCCAAACCAAACCCAAAGCCAAAACTCCTAGGCTGCCTGGCATGTGGGATGAGCAGAGAGCCTGGGGCGGTGGCCCGAGGGACGGCAGGGGTTGGGAACATGGTTTCTTTAGTTAATTTTCTCTTATAAAATGACCTTTGCCAAGTTCTAAATTATCTTTAGAAATATAAAAATTAAGGACTGTGGAAAGCGAACTATCACCCAGAAAACCCAAAGCTGAAATCCCGATAAAAGCCCGCCCCTCACCTGGACGGTGTTGGTGAGTGCACTTCCAGCCCCTTCCCCGCGGCCTAGTGAGGCTGAAAGGCCACTGTCAGAACCTCATGGTGGCCTTTCTCTCGGGGGCTGCGTCACTGAAGTGTGAAAAAGAACTGCAGAACTTCCCTCCAAGATGAATCTGACCAGCGACCCTAGCAGGCAGGCCTCAGAGCTCAAGAGAGATTCCTGTGGGAGGCAGGAGACCCTACTTGGGCTTTGACTTTTGCTTTCTAAACCAGCCTTTACCAAAAAGTCCTAAACTGGATTCAGAAAGGAGCAGAAGTCTCAGACCCTGCGTCCATTTGAGCTGCTTTGTCCCCGTCGAGTGCAAAAGCAGCCCAAAGCCTGATGTGGGCAGCACTCTGATCACTGGCCATTCGGCCACTTCTGGGCAGTCACCACAGGCCCTGGCACTTAACTGTCAGGCGCTCTTCTTCATCAGCCCTGGCACAATGCAGCCACAGCGTGGCAGAGGGGCAGAGAAGTGGCAGGGCTGCCAGCCTCCGTGCAACTTTAGGGAAGGAGATGGCTGATTGGGCTGGAGTCCAGCCATCCCCAGGATCTCTGGGCCCAGCCCTTCTGGGAGCTTTTGGGGTGGCCGTGGTGGTGGGATGGGGAGACTTCATTCAAGAAGTGGCATTAAAGGCAGGGGCTCTGTTAGCTGGTATTAAAAAATCAATACCGAATCTCCCAATTATACGCTTTAAACTCCTCCATGTTACCTTTAATTTGATGTAACAAAGGAACCTGAAACACATTGGGTTAGAAATGACAGTCTTTTGTTTCTCCTAAGATCTACTAGGGGGTGGGCTGGAATTTTGACCCAGGCCTGACTGTGCCTGCCAGACCACCAGACCCTGGCTCCCTGTGGCAAGGGGGCGGGACTGAGCCTCCACCACACCTTGGCTTTGGGAGGTAGATACTGGCTAGGATTGGGGGGATTGGATACTGACTAGGTCCAGAACCAGGCCTCCCCGCACTGGGTACACAGTTTAAAGGGCAGAGTGAGAACAGGCTGGGAATTTACATTCTACCCAAATGACTAATCCTTTCTCTGAAAGTTCGTAACTTTCTGATTTGAAAAGTTACAACAAAATATTTTCAAAGTAAAAAGGCATTGCATTGAGAAGAAAAGAATTTAGGATGACGGGAGAATAGTCCTTTTACTAGTTCAAACCTCATAAAAGCAATTATTTCTAGTTTGGGAAAGTCAAAAGGTCCTGCTTGGATAAAAAAACAAAAGTCCTGATGTTTGTAAGCTTCTCTCGAATCCCTCTGGGTCGCCCTCTCTGGGCCTCAGTCTTCCTTTAACTGACAGGGGCCTGTGAACCACTCAGCTGTGCTGCTAATTCCTGACTCTCGGACGGGGGTGAGAGAACACTGCTACTAAGTGCAGAGAGGACAGGTCACACAGTCATAGAAAACTGATAGAATCACCTTGCCCAATCCCCACAGCAACCACTGCAGGAAATCTACTGTACGAAGAAATGAATTCTCGGAGGTTATATACCTGTCCTAGCTCTGTGGTAGGCAGCATAATGGTTCCTCAAAGATGCCCACATCCTCATCCCTGGAACTGCTGAACATGTTAGGCTCCCTGGGAAAGGGTAAGGTGGTAGACAGAATTACGGTTGCTATCCTTGACTTTGAAATAGACAACCCTAGATTAGCTGGAGTGGGCTCAATATAATCCAAAAGGTACTTATAAGGGAGGTGACCCAGAAGGATGGTGAGGTGTTGCCTTTGAACTTGAGGAACAGCGCCACGGGCTGAGCAGTGAGGACACCATTAGAAGCGGGGAAATGGGACAAATGGATTCTTTCCTCTAGCTTCAAGAAAGGACCTCAGCCCGGCTGACACCTTGCTTTTAGCTCAGTGAGAGCTCAATTGAACCTACAGAACTGAACATTAACACATTTGCATTGTTTTAGGCCACTAAGGTTGAAATAATTTGCAGCAAAAGAAACGAATACAAAGTCATCCAGCTAGAAAGTGGCAGAGCAAGGACTCAAGTCCAGTCTGCCCCGAAGCCCGCACCTTCTCCTCCACCTCCCGGCACCGCCCTGGCTCCGGGTAGCAGAGACTCTTCCGGCTTCTGCTGTGTTGGCCATCTGCTCAGCGCACGGATTTGGGATGTCTGTGATGCACCGGCGATCGTAGCACGTCCTATAAGGAAATAGCGGTGACCCCGACAGGCAGGAAGCCTCTTGCCTGGGTGGAGGCTGCCATCTAGCGGCGAGGAGAGGAAACTTGGCTGAGCAGCGCCAGGCCACGTCCAAGGCCCCGAAGCTGGCACGTGGCGAGCGCCAGGGCAGGGCTGGACCCCACAGTCTGATGCTCCACCCATGAGCCGGATCTGTGGTGCTACCAGTGCTCGCTTGTGTCGCAGACCCGCGACCTGTGCTGACTCGTGTTGTGGTTCCCTGGATGCCACAAATAGCCGGAACGTGGACATCCCTGGGATAAAACCAGGGGACGAACCACTGGACCTGGGAGGTGTGTGGAGCCAGGAGCTAAACGTAACCTCCAGATGTCTAAAAGTCTCACATTATGGTGGCGTGACAACTAGACCATAAAAGAAGACCAGGTGCCATGAAAAGATGTTCAGGGGACATTGTTAAATGGAATTTAGGTTGCAAAATAGTCCACTCAGGAGCCGCACCCCCTTCCTGGGTAAAAAAATGTACATATAGGAATACGGGGAAAAAAAATGTCTGTATCAGTGTTAGTTACTGTGCAACTAGGTAAAGGGCACAGCGGTGTCAGATTTGCAAATAAAAATACAGGACAGCCAGTAAAATTTGGATTTTATTCTTTCTTTCTTTGAGACAGGGTCTTGCTATATAGTCTAGGCTGGCCTTGAACGCATGGCAATCTTCCTGCTTCAGCCTCCCTGATCCTGGGATTGCAGGTGTGCACCACCATGTCCAGCCTTAAATTTGGATTTTACATCATCTACAAGTTTCTTAGAACAAACATGCACCATGCATTATTTGTTGTTGATCTCAGATCCAAATTTAATTGCTTCTCAGCCTTATGGCTAAGATCAATGTGTGAAATCCAAATTGAAGTGGCTGCCCTGTGTTTTTATTTGGTAACTCGATATGAATTCTCTTTTTCCCTTTTAAAAATAATAAATTTACCTTACTTCTTTTGAATTAAAAACATTTAAACTGATACATACAAACATAAAAATCATACAAATTGATGAGGTACCATATAGTACAGTACTTCTGGAACAGAAAAGGGAAATGAACCGGAGTCCTTCCTTGGGTAGGAGGAAACAGTAAGAAGTGCGCTGGGTGGACTTCCGGATCCTGCAGGGGCGACGCAGGTAAACGAGAAAACCATCTTTCCTCCCGGCGCCGGCCTCTGCGGCAATCCCCGGCGCTGGCAAAGCGATACCCACCACCAGGGGGCGCCGCTGGACTGCAAGTCAAGAGACAGGAAACCCTTAAGATCATCTCTGGCTGCCGGGCCCTGGGGAGTCCCCAGGGGCAGGACGGGTGCAGGAAGAGCCAGGTGCCAAGCTGGAACTCTCTCCTGAACGCATCCTGCTCCCCTTTCCGCTGTACAGCCTCCGAACAGCGGTCACTGGGTGAGTGTGCCTGGCTGAAACCGAGGGATGGGTACAAGAGAAAGAAAACTCCCTCCCTGTTAGACGCCAGATGAGGTCTCACACATGGGAAAATGAAGTCTCAAGCCAAAGGAAGAAGTAGGAGAGTTTTATTGGAAGTAAGGGGAAGAAGAGCAGTTTTGGATCTCCCGGAAGGGTCCCGGGTGGGTGGCCACGGAAGCCCTTTGTCAGGGGTAACTTTTTTGTTTATTTGTTTCGAGACAGGTTCTCACTATGGAGCTAGGCTGGCCTCGAACTCACAGAGATCCTCCTGCCTCAGCCTTCTGAGTGCTGACATTATACGTGTGCACCACTATGCCCAGTTGTCAGGGGTAATTTATATAGCAAAGTCGCAAAGTGAGCAATTACAATCAACCTATAGGAGTACACATATAGCTGCTAAGCTAATGTTGATCCAATAGGGAAATAAGTCATGCCGCAAGGTTACATGGGGAGGGGAGACGCCAACAAAGCAGAGGGAAGATGAGTCCTGCCCTCTGGAGTCCCAGGAAGGGGGAAATGAAGGGCACATGCTGTAGGAGAGAAACACTAAGACACTGAGAGACACTGAGTTTGTGTCCATGCTGCATGTGCTGAATGACAGAGACAGTCAGCCAGTGTTTTTAATGCAATCAACAAACACTCTGAGGTCTTCTCTGGGTCACCCTGGGCCGGGCTCTGGGCTTGTATTGTGCCGCATACCCTCTGTCCAGGCAGTCATGCCAAGGGAGGGAGGAGCAGGGGTGGGGCAGAGAGACCCCGCCCACCTCTGAGCGCGGGTGGCAAACCCCCACCCCTGGCCACTGCATGCAGGAGGGGGTGCTTGGGGAAAATGCTCCCGGCAATGTTGGGACCCAGCTCAGAGGTTCAGGGCCCTGGCTCTGGTGTCGTGAAGGGTAACTGAACCCAGTTTTTTCACAGTGAGCTACATCCTCGGCTCTTTTCACTCTTTATTTGGAGACAGGGTCTCACTAAGTCACTAAGTTGCCCACGCCAGGCTTGAACTTGTGATCCTCTTGCCTCAGCCTCCTAGAGTGCTAGGATAACAGGCCTGTGTCCATGCCTGCCCCGAAGGATGACTTTATTATCAGATTATTTTTTGGCGGGGAGGATGCTGGGGATGGAACTCGGGGCCTTGTGCATGCTAGGCAAGCGCTCTACACTGAGCTAAATCCCCAGCCCAGGATGACTTTAACCAGAGGCATTTTACTATCTTGTAGGAACTTTTGAAACTCCCACTCCCTGCACGAATTTAGGATTTGACAGAACTGGTCCACGCTGGTGCCAAAGCCACTGCCAAGCGGGCAGGACTTTTTGCACAAGCCCAAGGCCCGATGGCGGGTGGGCAGCCCGTGAATGGTTGCCAAGGGATTCGAAGAGGCAAGATCAATGCTCAAGGTCATACGTCTGACCGTGAGCGAGACATTTGGGCCTGGGATGGTGACCAAAGGCCTTCAAAACAGGGGTTTCGAAAACAGGCCTCCGAAGAGGGGTCATTTACATAGCGGAGCAGGAGGTGGGGGCCTACCAGCATTTCCCAGAATGCTTTCTGTTTTCTTAGCGGCGAGAGCTTGCGGGGAGGGGGTGGGCCTTGGGTTTCTCAGCGTGGTTCCAGTATGAATGGCCCTCACCGCGAGCCACCAGCATCAAGTCAGAAAGAAAGCAAGCTTAACCACTGCCTCTCGTCCTCCACAGTCTGAGAAAGTTGTATTCTGCGGTGGCTTGAGGGTGGCCCCCCAAAGGCTACGTCCCCATTATAATTTGTGGGACCTGGCCATGTGACCTTATTTGGAAAAAGAGTCTGTGCAGCTATAATGAAGCACCTTGAGGTGAAATGACTCATGAGCCCACTGTCTAGATAAGCCCTAAACCCAAGGACAAATGTCCTCACAAGAGACAGAGGAGAGACACAAACAAAAGAGAAGGTGGCGGTGTGAGGGGGGAGGCAGAGATTGGAAAGCAGAGCCAAGGGACAGGCTCCCCCAGAGCCTCTGGGGAGTGTGGCCTTGCTGACTCCTGGATTTTGGTTTCTGCCCTTCAGAGGTGTGAGTTTCTATTGTTTCGAGCCACCACGTTTGTGGTCACCTGTCTCAGGAGTCTCAGGAGATAAAGCCACCTCCCAACCCACATTTTGTAATTCCCGAGCTTTGCACTTCCAGGCTTTGCCATTTTACCTTGTGTCCCACATCCCTCTGCAAGGGAGACTCCATCCTATTGGTGTATCTCACACCAAGAATTTCGAATTATTGTGGAGACAGTGGGTGATGGAGTTGGAGGAAGAGTTCTATCTTCCAGTACAAACATGGGGGTTTCCCTTGATCAAAGTCGGGTGAATACAATAATCTCTACCATTTACAGAGCTCAGCAGACACCTCTGGGGCAGCAAATCCCAAAAGAAAGAAATATGCATGTGTGTTCCCGAACTGTTCCCTCCTCCACGTCCCCCTCCACGCACACCTTGCATTTGGGACACAGTGAACAAGGAGCCTCCCTGCTAGCAAGCCAGAGGAGCTTTGTCCCCTACAGTACAGGATGCTACCCAGAATTTGGTCCTGAGAACAAAGAAGAATGAAATAAAAGGAAACTGAGCAGGGCTGAAGGCCTCGTTCATGTCTTCCTGGGAGCGCCGGCAGTTTCCACAGAAGGAGCAAGGCAGCTTTCTGCTACACGTAGCTTCCATGACCACCAGTCCACAGGTGACTCGCACACCCATAGCACAGGCCCTTTGTCCACGTGTCCGGTGGCCTGCACAGACATCTGTCACTCCCACCTCCACTGCAGGCTTCTTTCAGGTTGTCCCAATGGATGCCACTGCTGCCTACTCAGTTTTACAAGCCAGAGACAGGGAGGTGTCCCTTAACACTTTCCTTCTCATCACTCCCCAAATCTACCTGTCCCTAAAGCCTGTTGGCTGGGTTCCTGTTTGTGTTAGTCCATTTTCTGTTGCTATAGCAAAACACTTGAGGCTGGATACTTACTAAAGAAAAGAAGTCAGTTGAGCTCACAGTTCTGGAGATTCAAGAGCATGGCACCAGCATCTACTGGCTCTGGTGAGGGTGTCCTAGCCATATCCGATGTGGAATATGGTGTCATGGGGCACGCCTGCACAGGAGAGAGAGAGCACATGGTGAGACAGGAAGCCAGAGAGATTCAGGAGCCAGGCTTGCTCTTTGATAACAACTCACTTTTGCAGGAATGAACCAGGGTCCCTCCAGCATGACATTAGTCCCTTCTCAAGGTGGCATTTCCATGATCTCACCACCTTCCAGTAGAGCATGCCTCTTAAAGGGTCTGCAACTTGCCACCACACAGAGGCCCAAGCTTCCAGCACATAAGCCTGGGGGGACACTCCAGCCATACCCCAGTCACAGCCCCGCTTGTCACTCAAAGGTCACCTTGGCTTCCCCATCACCAGCTCTGTGGCACCTTGTTCCTCCCCTTTGTGGTACTTGTCACAAGTTGCAATTTGCCTATGAGCTCTGTGAGGGCAGAGACCACGGCTGTTTGTTAATTTTAGTCTTCCTAGCGCTAAACCTGTTTTGTGCACTGTCATTGGTGCTTAAGAACTACTTGGCAGACGAAGGAATAAATGAGTGAATGAATGCCTGAGTGCAGTTTTGCGCCAGGGTGGTGTTGAGAAGGAGTAGAGGCTTCCCCAGGTGTCTGGATAAGAAGGAGAGACCCTGGCTTGGTACTGGACTCTTCCCACCTGCATGGAGCATAGGCTGGGACCAGCCTGAAGCTACAGAGGCCCGGAGCAGGGCAGGTCGTGGTGGTGGGGATCCCTCTGGGGCTTGGGGCATCCGGAAACTCTTCCTCTCTACCCATTCCGCGATTGCCAGGTGCGTTGCCATTCCTTAAATTTCCCAGTAGGAGTTGTGTCCACAAGGTCTAGGGTTTTACCAGGTACTAAATGGGGGCAAAGAGGTGTGAGGAAACTGCTAGAAGCCTTCGAAGGAGGACCCCTGGCTGTGATGTAGCGCGCTCTTCTGAACTCCCGGGTGGCAGGTTGCTTGGGTTTGGCACTAGCTCTGCCACCACCTACTCTGTGTACCCTGCAACCTTCAGTCCCTCTGACATTTAGGATTGAAATGTTCAAACCTACAGACGAATTGAGAGCAGAGTACAATGCACCTGCCCTCGATCTTCTGACTATAACTGCTGTCTTTCTCTCTGTGCATCTATGTACTTGCGAGTACTTTTACTTTGCTGAACAGTTTGCAAGCAAATTGCTGACATCTTATGCTTCTAAATATCTCAGCATCTCCTAAGAAGGACAGTCTCCCACAAAACCACAACACCGTGAGCGCCATCGCAACGGCAGCTACCACGCTGTTTGTATTCGGTGTTATAATCTCTCCCCGATGTCTTTCATAGCTGGATTTTTTCCTTTCCAGAATCCAATCAGGACTCATGTATGTTAAGGACCTCTAATCTCCTTTAAGACAGTCTCTCACCTATTTGTTCATGTTATAGCCACTTGTTTGTTTTGGTGACATTCACATTTTTGAGGCGCTCAGGCCAGCTCTTTGATGGAAGGTCCTGCATACTGTGTTATTCTGCTCATTAATTCATGATTCACGCTTAATGTGTTAGCCAAGGCTGCCACACAGGCGATTCATCCAGTACATCACATTAGGGGCAAATGCTGGGTGTGCACTGTTGGCGAGGCTGAGTTTGATCACTAAGCCTCGCCCCATTTCCCCGATTTGTAAGGAGTATTTGTGGGCTCTTCATATGGTCAGAGGATCGACTGAATATCCAGTTCACCCAGTAGTCTGACCTATCATCAGTGAGGTTTGCCTACATGAACTGCACATTGGTGGTTGCAAAATGGTGATTTTAAATTCTTTTATTCCTTCTGCATCTACCACTTGGCATTTTTTTTTTTTCTCTAAGATTTTCCACTTTGTGGGGCTGGGGATTTAGCTCAGCAGTTAGAGGGCTTGCCTCACAACTACAAGGCCCTGAGTTAGGTCCCCAGCACTTTAAAAAAAATTCCACTTTGTAAAAATTAATCACTGTGAATTCATGGATTTAAAAAAATGTGTTAAAATCAAGGACTACTGTTATTCATGCTGATGTTCAGATCGTCCTACCTTTGAGCAGTAAAAGCCCTCAGGTTGGTTCCTGAATCCTTTTGCTCTTGCCACAGTCAGCTGATGTTTTGAGTCCTTTTCTGCTTTTGTATGTGACAAGATATTCCAAGCTCACATTATACATTTCCAGCCCCGGCCCAGAACCAACTGGACCTCAGGGGCCTGATCCCTTTAGTGGTGGGTGGCGCAGGGGCAGAAGGAACTTGGTGTTATGTGTGCTTATTATTGTCAGCACAGTGCCGCAGCAACTTCGGTGGACAGAACTAGGAAATGCATTTTGAAAAAAATCACAAGTTCAAACTGATAGTTCCAACTCAACCTTACAGGGTTTTTCCTTAACTTTTACTTATTACTAGCATCTTTCTTCTTTTCCAGTAAAAAATGTATTTGCTAAAAAAAAAAGAAAAAGATGTATTTGCTTATTTGCTTTATACTAACTATGTCATGCATAAAAGTTTCGGAATTACAAGATCAATATTGCTACTAACAGTAAATTTACTAAGTATGAGGGTTTTTTTTTTCTTTTTTTTGGTAGTTCTTTAGTTCTCAGAATTTTTCCCACTGTGTTTGGAGTACAGTATTTGAATTAATCCCTCCTTGCATGTGTTTACAAAATCAGTTTGCTCTAATGCCAGTCTCATTTGCTTCCTTTCTCACTCTGTTGTGAGTTTTGCTTTTATCTTAGCCTTTTAAAATTTTAGTTTTTGAATATAAAACATTTACGAGGTTCGAAAGTTAAAATGATACACAGAAGTGTACAGGGCGAGTCTCATCGCTTTTTCTGTCCCTTCCATCCTGTCCCTTCCCACTTTCCAAGTTGACGCCTTTCATTAGTTTGTTTCATAGTTCCTGTATTTCTTTTCACAAAAAGTACACCCACACATTCTTTTTTTCTCTCGGTTCTGTACAAAGCATAGTATAATACATATTGTATGTCCTTTGCAGATTACCCTGATGTTTACAATGCTTTGACAAAGGCTCCTGGTGCTGACTTCTGCCTTTTTGGGGGGAGGGGTGTGCTAGGGGTGGAACTCAGGGCCTTGCGCTTGCTAGGCAAGTACTCTCCCACTGTGCTAAATCCCAGCCCCAACAACCCCTTTTTTGACACCAACTTGAAATGTCATATTATAGGCTCTAATGTTGCCCTTTGACTTCTCAAGGCTTCCAATTTCTTTTTTTTTTTTTTTTTTGGTGCAGGGATTGAACTCAGGCCCTTGTCTTTGCTGGGCAAGCACGCTAACCACTGAGCTAAATTCCCAGCCCAATTTCTTGTAAATAAAATTAGTCTTTGTTATTTGTTACATTAACTTGGCGATCTGGGGTTTATGGTTATAGGAGGGGAATTTAGTTACATGCTAAGCAAGGCGTTAGCTGAATGTTTGAAAAACCCAGCTTCATGCAGTACACAGCCGCACTCACGGTGCATGAGAGTGCAGAAAAACAGAGGTGGGGAGGTGATATTATGAAGGGGGTTGGCGTGTGAAGCGATCACCCGGACAGGTGACCTTTAGGGCTTTCTTTAAACAACAATGTGCTCAAGATAGCCTGGCCCGGGCCTGGGCCTCCGGGCCTCCTGAGGAAACCACATGAATGGGAGCGCTGCCCTTCTCACGACCAGCCCTGGGGGAACTGACAGCCGGGCCTCTTACTGTGCTGTTCAGGGCCCGTAGTGCCAGTGAGTCCAGACCCTGGGGCTGGGGCACCCCCGCGAGTCACAGCTGAGACCAGCGAGGGTGAGAATTACCACTTCCTGTACATGAAAAACTCAAATGAACTGTTGGTTCCCACCATGGCCAAGCAGCAAATCAAATTAATTCTCCATGCCTCAGGTTTAAATCCACCATGAACTCCTGAAAAACGCGGGTCACTACCCAAAGAGCTTCCATACGGAGGTCTGGGTAGCTTCCCTTACAGCTGATTAGTGGTTTTAATTATGGGAGTTTTCAGGGTGGCCAGCCAAGCCGACTGTGTAGCCAGCTTTCCCTCGCTCTGCTAAAATACCTGAAAAAACTAAAAGCAGACATAGGATTCATCTTGGCTTACGGTTTCTGAGTCTCAAGTCCATGGTTGGCCCAGGCCTTGAGGACTTGCAGTGAGATGTGTGCTTACGGTGATCAGGCAGCAAAAGGGGGGAGAAGGGTCTGGGGTCCCAATGGCCGCCTCCAGGCCACGCCCCATGACGCAATTTCCCTTCACTAGGCTCCACTCACCTACTACTGTTTCCGCTACCTCCCAGTAGCGCCACCTGCTGGTGACCAAGCCTTTAGCACATGAGGCTTTGGGAGCTCTGCAGGTTCAGAGTGTAGCACAGACTTAGATAACATTAAGCGGTGATCTGGGTCTTAGCCAAGTGCTGGGTTGGAATGTGTCCCAAGAGTCCATTTGCTGGAGACCAAATGCCCATTGCAACTGCGTTGGAAGATGAGGCCTGGTAGGTGAGGATGCCCCGAGTGATGCAGTGCTGTGAATGGATTCAGGTCATCCTGGGAGTGGGTTTGCTGTAAGAGTGAGTCCGGCCTCCTCTTGCTCTGGCTCTAGGCCTCCTCGCCCTCCCACTTTCCATGGGGCTGAAGCATCAGGGGGCTCTGTCCCGGGCTGGTGCCTTGGAGCTCACAGCGCCCATAGCAGCGAGGCAAACACACCTCTGTTCATTATGTAGATTGCCTTGTCGGCATAAATGGACTAAAATCCTAGCAAAGTGCCAGAAGACTTTGAAAGGAAAGCCGGGCATGGTGGCACAGTCCTGTAACCCCAGCACTTGGGAGGTTAAGGCAGAAGGATTGCAAGTTCGAGTCTTGCCTGGGCAACTCAAGGAGACCTTATCTCAAAATGAAAAAGGGACATAGCTCCTTAGGAAGTCTTGGGTTCAATCCCCAGGACTAGAGCAAGAAATTCCACAGGGGACAGGGTGGATTAGGAGGTGGGTGTAGGGTGTTTGCCCAAAGCCTCCCTTCGGGATGGATGCGATTGCGATGGAAGGAGGGGGCAGGAGGGTGTGAAAGGAGGAAGCTGAGATGCCAAGGCGCTGCCCTCCCGTCGGCGCTCACACTGAACTCAGAACCAAGCGCGGGGTGAGGCCATTTGTCCCGGCACAGCGTGGACTTCTGAGATGAAACCATAAATCCAAAAATGACTGTGGTAGTTTTGTTTTTAAACATTTAGTGGCCAAAATTTTAAAGTTACAGGAGAGAATTATTGCTTGGCACAGTTAATCGTGAGTATCTTCTGTAGAGTGTAAGACACTTTCAGCCCAGCTAAGTGGAGGAGCTGGAAGCCTTGGAGAGACCTGGGCCACCCGGGACAGCCTCCTTCAGGGTTCCGCATAGTTGGTAAAAGCGTTCACTTTCACCCCAGCAGTGTCCCAGCTTGGACAATCTGTGGTCAGTCTCTTTATCGTGGGGGTTAAAATTATTTATTTTTAAATTGCAGTAAAACATATATAACATAAAGTTTACCATTTTGATCATTTTCACTATTCATTACTGATTCTTCAGAAAACAGTGGACTTTTGTGCTTTGATGCAGTACCCCGAAACCTTGTTATAGGTATTTATTAATTCTAGAGGCTTCTTTGCTGGTATTTCAGAGTTTTCTACATAGATTATTGTCATCCACAAAGATGATTTTATTTCTTACTTCCTTATTTGTGTGCCTTTTATTTCCTTTTCTTATTATGTTAGCTCAGCGTTCCAGTGTGATGGTGAATAATAATGGTGAAAAAGGACACCTTTGTCTTGTTCCTTATTTTAGGGGAAAGTACCTATCTAGTTTCTTATCATTAAATCTGATGTTAACTCCAGGTATTTTAAATTTTTATTTTTTATTTTGTTTGGTGCTGGGGATCTAACTCAGGGCCTTGTGCTTGTGAGGAAAGCACTCTAACCGCTCAGCTAAATCCCCAGCCCCTGCAGGTTTTTTAAAGATGTTCCTCATTGGGTTAAGGATATTTCTCTCTATTTCTAGTTTGTTTTTTCTCATGATTGGGTGTTGGATTTTGTCTACTACTTTTTCTGCATCTATTGATATGATCATATAATTTTTCTGTTTTAGCCTGTTGGTATGATGAGTCACATAAATTGATTTTCTAATGTTGAATTAGACTTGTATGCCTGTAATAAATCCTGTTATTAGACAATCCAACATTGCTGGATTAGATTGGCTAGTACATTGTCTCAGTTACTTTTCTCATTGCTGAGACAAAATGCTTGACACTCCAAATCAAAGGAGGAAGGTTGATTTTGACTCACAGTTTGTAGAGGTCTTAGTCCATAATTGGCTGGCTCCAAGGGAGGGTGGCATGGCAGGGGGGCATCGCAGAGGAGGAACAATCCATGGCAGGGTAGAAGCTAGCAAAAGGAGCAAACAGCAAGTGACAATCAGCAGCAACACTAGTCCTCTTTCTGTCCCTTATATTCTATCAAGGGTGCCCCTTAGGGCAGGTAGCACTCACACCAGGGTGGGGCACCCTTATCCTGGCACCCCACCGTGAATCAGTCGCAGCATCACATCCTTGGTCTCAGCAGCACACACTCTAGATCCAGCCGCCTCTGCTAAGCCTCTCCTAAGACCACATGAGGCTTTGGGGGGACATCTAGACCCAAGCTGTAACATATTTTGAGGATTCTTCCTTTTACATTTGAGAGCTATTAGTCTGTAGTTTTTCTTTCTTGTAATGTCTTTTTCTGGTTTTGGTACTAGGGTAATACTGGCCTTATAGAATAAATTAGGAAGTGTTTCCTGTACGTCTATGTTCTGGAAATGGATTTAGAGAATTTGTATTATTTTTCTTTTAATATTTGGTGACACTTACCAGTGAAATCAATGTTTCTTTCTGAAAAGTTATTTAACTATTGATTCAATATTATTTATAGACATAGGTATTCAGTTTATCAATTTCTCCTTGTTTACATTTTGGTAGATTTTATCCTTCAAGGATTTTGTTCATTTCATCTGAGTTATCAAATTGGTAGGCAGAGTTGTTTGAAATACTTTTAATTTTCTTTTTACTATTTATAGGATAAATAGTGACCACCCTTCTATTTTTTGCGGGGGTGCTGGGGATCGAACTCAGGGCCTTGCACTTGCCTAGCACTACCACTTGAGCTAAATCCCCAACTTGCTTAGGGTTTATATTGCTTCTTTTTTCCATAGTTTCTTCAGGTGGAAATTTAGATTGATTTTAGATCTTCCTTCTTTACCAATATGTGCATTCAGTGCTGTAATTTCCCTTTAAGTATTGCTTTTGATGCATTCTGCAAATTTTGATGTTATGCCTCTCTCGCTCCCCTTTTCTCTCTGTCTCTGTCTCTGTCTGTCTGTCTCTCTCTTATCTCTGAGACAGAATCTCGCTACATTGCCCGAACTGGCCTCAAAGTCCTGGACTAAGTGATCCTCCTTCCTCAGCCCTCTGAGTAGCTGGGACCACAGGCCTCACCACTCCTCCTGGCGTAAAAATGGAATTTTCATTTTTGTTTAGTTCAAAATATTTTATAATTTCTTTAGAGATTTTTTTTGCCCAGGTTTTATTCAGAAGTGTGTTGTTAAATCTCCAAATATTTTGGGATTTTGCAGCTATCTTTCTATTATTAATTTCTGTTACGAATTCCATTGTGGTCTGAGAACATGCTTTGACTGGTTTCTGTCCTTTTAAGTTTGTTTTGATTTTCCGTATGACCCGCGTTGTGGTGCTTCTTGGTGAATGTTCCATGTACGCTTGAGAAGGGTGCGTTCTGCTGCTTTTGGGTGAAAAGTTCTGTAAATGTCCATCGTATTGATTGTGTGATGGTTCTCGGCTTGGCACTGCCCTTACTGGCTTCCTGCTGCTGTGTGCAACTTCTGACGGGTATTAGTGTCTCCATCAGTACTTGTGGGTTTACCTGTTTCTCCTTGCAGTTCTGTTACTTCTTCCCTCGTCTTTTGACACTGTTAGGTACATACACATCAGGTTTTTATGTCTTCTTGGAGAATCGATCCCTTTATCGTTATGAGGTGTATCTTTTTATCCTTGATCATTTTTCTTGTTCTCATGTCTGCTTTATCTGAAATCAATATGTTCGCCCCAGCTTCTCTTTGATTACTTTGAATGTACGCACATCTCTTTAATTTCCTCCAATCCTTTAAAAAAAGGAAATTAGGAAATTTTTTTTTTTTTTTTTGGTGCTGGAGATCGAACGTATGGCCTTGTGCTTGCAAGACAAGCACTTTACCCACTAAGCTAAATCCCCAGCCCAAAAGGAAATATTTTTATTGTGGTAAAATACAAATAATGCAAAGTTTCCGTCCCAAACATGCTTCAGCGTCTGGCTCCCCAGCACTCAGGGTGTGGCTGGCAACGCCTGGATTCGGCTCCGGCCTGATGGACACTGGAGCTTCTCAGACCTCTTCTCATCTTGTGAAACAGAAACGCTGCGCCCACTAAATGAAACTCCCTCGTTCCCGGCCCTGGGCAGCCACCATCCTGCTTTCTAGCTCTGGGATCCGATGACTCTCGGTGTCTCGTGGAGGTGACTCCCACTGCACGTCCTCCTGTGTCTGCTTGTTTACCTAGCATGACATCTTAGGGCCCATCTAGGTGGCAGAAGTGTCAGAATGGCCTTCCTTTTAAAGATCTTCTTCCTTTTTAAATCTATGTGTGTCTTTATATTAAAGTAGGCTTCTTATAGCAACATTTTTTGTCCATGCCGACAGTCTTTTTAATTGTTCAATTTTGACCATTTAATTATTGATGAAATTGCATGGATGTCTACCACATCTGCGACTGTTTTCTATTCACTGCACTTGTTCTTTATTTTTCTGAATTTTTCTCCCTTTTGTACCTTCTTTGCCTTTGACTGAGCATTTTATGTGGCTCCATTTTCTCTCTTGACATATCAAACCTTGAATGCCAGAAGTATGACGAAGCTCACGCTCATCCCGCACCTCCTCCTTCTCCTGACCTAGAGTTCGCTGCCGGCTCACCGAGGTCCCCTGTCACACAGCCCCGTGCCGCTGTCCTGGGTGCACGGATAACCTGGGTGCCTCCGGTCCCCTCTCCCACGCCTTCGACCATTACTGCCGTTCACTGCACTTATCCACAAGCTCTAACCACCCAGTACACTGTTCCCAGTGATTATCACTAGCTCAATTAAGATAAAAGGAAAGGATTTTATTTTACCTTTGTTTATTCCTTTTCCAACACTCTTTATGTAATTCTGAGTCCCTGACCTGCTGTCATTTTCCTTCCCTCCGTAGAACTTCTTTTAAGATTTCTTGTAAGGCAGGTCTACTGGTGATCAACTCAGGTTTTATTTGTCCGAGAAAGTCTTCATTCTCCTTCACGTTTGCACGGGATGCAGAATTCACCCAGCGGGCTCTGGTTGGTGAGCTTTTTTTTTTGTTTGCTTGCCTGTTTTTAGTTGAAGATGTTGAGGACATATTACTCCACAAAATGGCACCACCTTAGTCAGTTTGGGCTGCTGGAGCAAAGTACCTTAGGTTGGGTAACATGTAATCAACAAGAATTTATATCTGACAGCTCTGGGGGCTGGAAAAACCAAGTGCAAGGTGCTGACAGCTTAGGTGGTTTGGTGAGGCTCGCTCCATCTACTTCAAAAATGGTGTCACCCAGCTGCCCTCTCTCATGATGGAGGGCGCCAGACACCGTGTCCGCCATGGAAAGAGAGCCGAACACTGTGTTTCCAGAAGGGAGGAGGCCTACCTGTTCTCTTTACCCCTTTTATGAGGGGGCGATCTCATAATCTCCTCCCCACTGACCCTCCGTCTTGATACTGCCACGGTGGGGACTGGATTTCAGCTTAACTTCAGAGGGACACACTCAGACCACCTTGGCGCTGGAGAAATGGCGGAAGTGAGAAGAGCATCCTCACCTTCCAAGCCCTCCTTTCTCCCCGGAAGCAGGTCATGTAACCTCATTGAGAGAGGCTTTTCCTATACACAGAGCAAAGGAGTATTTGTATCTCTGAAAATGAAAGGGCACAGAGGAGGTGCTGAACAAAGCGGCCTTCCCAGCCTCCCCAGTTTATTACTATTACATCATGCTCTTTATCCAGTTGTATTTCTTCACCATCCTGTCCACTTCATCATTCCTGGCATTAAACAAACAAGCAGGTTTAACTGTTTCTTCCGTCTGGTTATTTTGTTACAAAAGCTCCCTGCAGTGTAACATTTATATTAAATCTGCATGCTTTCCTTTTGTTAATCTGTCTTTTGTTATGAAGCCCTTAATCACAAACCTATAAAGGCTAGAGGAACAATCTCTTTCTTCCTCTACACAACGTTTCAAATATTTCAGCTGCCTTCTTTTTGCTTGCTTTGTTTTGGACAAAAGTCCAATGTCATCCTTGTTCTTATTCTTCTGTAGGTGAGGTTTGTCCCCTCTGATTTTTTTTTTTTCCCTATAAGATTTTTCTCTTTATCTTTAGTTGTCTGCTATTTGCGTACGACATAGCTAGGTGTGGGTTGGTTGTTTTTGTATTTATTTGCATGTTGTTCTCTGAGCTCCCTGGATCTGTGGTTTTATGTCTACCATTAATGTGGAAAAGCTTCTGTCATTATTGCTTCAGATACTTCTGCTCTTTTCTCTCTTCCTCTTTGGATAGTTTCGTTACACAGAAGTTAGATCTTTTGTAGTTTCCTCTTTGCTCTTGGACATGCTGTTGTACTTTCTTGATTCTCTTCCTTTGCACTTCCGATTTGATTTCTAGCATTTCCTTTTGGTTTCCATCTCTGCTTTCATTACTCATCAATTCTTGCATGTTGTCTATTTTTCCATTAGCTCCCTTTCCATTAGCTCACCCTAATCTCCTAGGTGTATCATGTCGGAGTTTGGTTCCAATGCCAGTCGTGTCTCTTCAGACTGAAGTGTTAATTTTTTGTCAAATGCTGGACATGCTGCCCAGCTAACAGGGCCTGAGCTCGTCAGGCTTTTGGTACAGGTTTTATGTCAATTTGACTAGGACCTGAGTTTTGTTTAATGTTTACTGTATCCTGAGGTGCCATATACTTCAGTTTTCTCTGGTCTTAGTTATTTTTTTTTTCCCTTTTCTGCTGTTTTTGGGTTTTCCTAAGACTATCCTTAGAGTTTGTGTCTAGCAGCTCTGTCGGTTATAATGTAGTTTTATTATACTGGAGTCTGTCAATGTGGTTTAAGTGTCCTCTCAAAATTCACATTTGCCTGGAACCTTAGAATGTGAGTTTATTTGGAAACAGGGTCTTTGCACATGTAATTAGTTAAGAGGAAGTTGTATGGGGTTAGGGAAAGTCCTAAATATAATGATTTATATCTCTATAAGAAGACAGAGTATACAGAGACAAAGACACAGAGGTGGAGGAATTCAGCAGTGCTACCCCCAAATATGCCATGTTGGCATAAGGATTATTTTGAGTTTAGTGCACTTACAAAAACAGCAGGCAGAAGAATACTGTAGCCTTCCCCTGTTTCTTCCTGAAAGCAGGAGATAAAAGCTGTCTTCCCCATGTTGATGATGTCCTCCCTCCACCAGGAGGAAAGTAACATTCTTATCATCAAGGACACAAAATTGAAGTAGAAGCAAATCTGTAAGAACAAATTGTTAAACTAACTTATCTTCCTAGTCACTTTGCCATCTAATTAACTGTCCTAGCCCATGCGCCTTTGCCTGATCGCATTTTCACATCTCATTATCCTTTGCCTAACTGGGTATGTACATGTTTGATTCTAACCACTTTCTGGGTTTTCATTTCTGCTATGGTCTGAAATCTTCCCCAAAATTCATGTGTTGGAAACTTAATCCCCAAGGCAGAAATCTTGGAAGCTGGAGTCTAGTGGGTGATGCACCCTCGTGAATGGATTAGTGGTGCTGTAAAATGGAATCTGGCGAGTAGCTTCATCTTCTTTTGCTTTTCTGTGACTTGAGGACACAGCACTCAAGGTGCCATCTTGGAAGCAGAGACTGGACACTGACCTGACAACAAACCTGTCAACCCCTTGATCTTGGACTTCCTGGCCTCCAGAACTGTGAGAAATAGAGTTTAGTTCTTTATAAATTATCTAGTCTGTGGTATTCTATTACAGCAACCCCAAATGGATCTAGACAGTTTCCTTATGCAGGCTCCCGTGTTCCATAACACATTTGTATGTTTTCTCCTGTTAAGTATCTAGGTGAGTTTAATTCTAAGGCTTAGCTGAAAACCCTAAGAGGATAGAGGTGAAATTTTGTCTCCTTTACACAGAAGAGGGCATGGGATGAGGGAAGCAGAAGCTGCAATGGTGCAACAGCAAGCCAAGGAATTGAGGTAGGAATGGAGTGTGGCTTGAGCTGGCTGGGAAGACAGGCGTGACCTGAGGGAGTGACCCAGACCCGATGTCAGCCTGGGGCGCGAAATCCAAATGTCCTCTTCTCAGAGGATCAGGAAAACTCTCATGAGGACTGAGATGGGGTGCATAGAAACGATATCACGAGCTTACTGTCTTGCCCTCTTGCGCTCTTGCCCCCTAACCCCGTGTTCTATCTTTAGCTCGCTCCCTAGCCGCCCCCCTTCCCTTTGGCTGTCTAACTGCCTGGTGGTGGCAACGGCAGCTATTTCATTCATATGGAGGGCCAATTTCTTTTTCTTTTGCTACTTAAATTTTACTATGGCCCTCAATTCGCCCAGTCAATTCTTTGCTTCCAGTGACTAAGAACTGGGATACTCCCTCCCGTGTGGTATCAGAATGAGTAGATTGCCACCAACCACTAGGAATGGGAAGAAGGAAAGAAGGATCCAGAGAGAAGAGAGAGAGGGAGGGAGGGAGGGAGAGAGACTGACTGTGGCCCTGACATCTTGGCTTTGGACTTCCAGCCTCCAGAACTGTGGCAGAATATGTTTCTACTGTTGAAGCCACCCAGTTTTTGATATTTGTCATGGCGGCCCAAGAAAACTAATACCATAATGTATTGGGATGTGTGGGGTGTTCTATAATCTTTTGACAAATTTTAGTGGATCTGGGTCCTTGGACTGTGGCCCTCAGAAGCAGTTCTTGCCCCTTTTTTCCCTGCTCTGATGTGAGCCTGGTAGGCTAAGGGAGGCTGGAGCTGTCTCCTTGCCCTCTGCTAGGGAAGATAAGGCCCTGATAAAGCAGCGTCCCTTCATGGCAGGCCTTGGTCAAGGAAAGCAGAATGTTCTGGGCTTTGCAAATAGTTACTTTTCTTTGGGTCTATTCTTGTGAAATGGTTACTTTTCCCCTCCCTTTCCTGAAGCCTGGGTATTTTTCTCTCATCTTCAGAGGAGACCTGATGGGGCTTTGGGGAAAACTCCAGGAAAGTGTGGGGACCTTGTAACTTCTGGTGTTAGCCTCCAGTAGCCCCTCACGGGCCACTTAAGTGCCCTGACCATTCCCACTGCTCCCAGGGCTGCGTCCATCCAGGTAAGTCGCGATTTGCTGCCTTCTCGTCTCTCCTGTTCTCACAGTGGGCAGACGGCCCTGTGATCTTGATTCTCCGAGGCATCTAAGAAAAATTATTGGCTTTCAGTTTGTTCCTTTTTTTTCTTGTTTGGATGATGGAAATAATGACTTAACAGGCTGTTTACTGCATTATGGTGGCTTGCTGTCCTTTAGAATTATAGGTGGTTTTGTAATGGGATTTAATCTCTTTTTTAGTTCCTATTTTTCCTTTTCAAAGGCATTTTTTTCCCTTGCTGAAGGCTATATGGAAACAGAGAATAACAAAAATAAGAGACATAGGAATGTTCCAAAGGCCAAAAATCTTATAAAGCCTTTGGAGTAATGATGGCCTGGTCTTCCATGCTTGACTTTCCTTCTAGAAATTTCTTAAATCCTCAGTAACCTCTCCAGAGGCTCACCTGCCAGCTTTATGGTTGCTCTTCTTCTTCCGCCACGGGGCATTTCTTATCTCTTCCTTCTCCAGGATTATTTCCTGTGTGGTCCCTTATCTGGCTCTTACTTTGTAAACAATATGAGGTCCAAGGTTTAGGTTTCTCTGACCTTGAGATATGCCTGGAAGCAGTTTGCAGAAAGCCAGCTTGTGGTTATGGCTCTGGAAAAGTGGGAAATCAGTTGGATGGTGTACACTGGGCCATATACTGTACGCTGCTGAATTGTCACTTGCTAGCACATGAGACCTGGCTGTGCCCGGGTGACTCTAACAGAGACAGGCAGAGCCCAGAAAGACCCTTTCTGAATCTGACATCTAGAAGGTTGCTCAGCCCCTTCTTCCTCTTTAAAAACACTATCTCTGTTACAGCTGCACTGCACGTTCATTGTAAAAAATTTGGGAAATATAGATAAGTGTAAAGAGAAAGCTAACAATGACCTACAACCTTATAGTCATTATTTTGTTGCAATTTCCCTGGACTTTTAATTAGGCATTGCTGGGCTGGGGATTTAGCTCAGTGGTTAGAGCGCTTGCCTCACAAGCACACGGCCCTGAGTTTGATCCCCAGCACACACACACACACACACACACACACACACACAATTATGCATTGCTAATACTCACAGGGAAGGACGAAGAATTCTTTAACAATCAATAAACACCAAGGATTGCTGTGGTTGCTGTATATGGCTGTAAACTAATTCAGTAGTTCAGGAATGAGGCTGGGCAGGAGCAAGACCTTGGAAGTCAAATGTGCCCTGGTCCAAATCCCAGCTCTCTCACCCGGTGACCTTGAGCAAACTGCCTTTCTGGGTTTCATTTTCCTCATCAGTAAAATGGAACCGATGGTGCCAACCTCCCCGGGTGTGGAGTGACTCATCGATGTGACCTTCGTAAAGCTCTTTATGTCAGCATTAGGAGCAGCAGCTGGAGGGAAAGAAGAGTGAAGAGGAAGAGGAGTGGGGACCCCAAAGATGACAATTTCCACTTTTTGGAAATGCTGTAGTCCTTTCATACATAGTACATCATGCTTACTGTTACATTTCCAGTGGAAAATTTCTTTTTCTGTTTTAAATGTGATTATAACAGTTAAAAACTCGCATTTCAGCTTCTCTCCGTAGAAGAGTGCCAGCTAATGAGTAAGAAGAAATGATGAATTTGATAACCAACGGTTTGTGGAGACCCTGAAATCACAGGATGCGAACGCCATCCCGCGGAAGGTGGCTGGGTTCAGGATACATGCACAGTACCAGACATCACAGATTCTATATTAACTACAGAGGGAGGTTTGTTGGACATCACCTTAACCAAATGATCAGAATTAGATTTACAAATAATGGCACAAACTAAACATTGTGTGCTTCTTGGTGCGATCTATTAGGAGGGACACAACACCTGTGTAGCAGTCTGGCCAAAAAAGGGCAATGGGAATTGCCTCTTGAGAAGCTAATTAGGTAAATAGAGATTAGGGAATCATCTGTAAGACTTCAAATATGTTAATATTATGAAGGACAAAAAGAGAGAGACAGCTCCAGATGAAAATGTATGATCAGTAAAATACAATGTGCCAACCTTGATTGAATACAGGGTAATTTTTTTAAAAGGCTGTAAAAGACATTTGGGAAATAGTTGGGGAAATTTGAAATAAGAACTCTCCATTAGGTAATATTAGTATATTCATGTTAAATTTCTTGGCTATTCGTAATCCCAGCTATTCAGGAAGCAGAGGCAGGAGGATTGCAAGTTTGAGCTCAGTCTGGACAACTCAGCAAGAACTTGTCTCTAAAAAAGGGGGGAAGTTGAGGAATGTGGGGTGCAGCTCAGCACTCCTTTCCTGTGATGATACTATCGTGGTTGTGAAAGAGAATTTCCGGTAAAAATGAGAGGCAGGAGAATTATTTAGGGGTGAGGTGACCTTTTATCTGCAATTTACTCTAAATGGCTTAGCAAAAAAAGGTGTTTGTGTACACACACACACAATGGTAAAGGGCACATGAATGTTTAATTGCTTTCCAACTTTTCTGCAAGCTTGACATTTAAAAAATAAAAATTGGGAGTAAAATCTTGCTTTCAGATGAATGCTAGAACAGGGATTCTCACTGGCCTTGCTACTGAGACTCTTTCCTGGCCCCTGAGAGAATTAGGAAACTTCTGGTATAACAATCAAGGCTACCATAATCTTTTCTGCCTGCATTTTCCTATCTGGACATCTGGTCTACTATAGCTAAGTACATTTGTTCCCTACACTTGAATTATATTTGGTTTTGCTGTACAGTTCTAAGGAAATTCCACTGAGCTAATTAATAGCTTCCTGGGTGTCGACACTACTAATGTGCCACTGATTTTAGACAGCAAAACTGTCTTGAATAGGCTGGAGAGAAAATGCATGAGAAAGATCCTGTGTTTAGATGGTAGGAATGTGACAATTTATAAATTGAGAGCAAGGCACATGTATGATAGCCTCTTTCTTTCCTAAGAACATGTGCTTCGTCCCCATGCTGCCCATAACACAGACTGAGCCCTGCTGTCACTTTAAGGAGACATGGAAAGGAGGAAGTCGGGCAAAACCTGAGGAACTCGCACAAAATCATAAGAAAACTCACAGCATAGGCTTTTTGTGTTCTCTTACATAATCCTAGTAGTGCAGTGTGAATTGTTCTTAGTTGCCACTTGAAGCAGATGGAGATATTATTTCACAGAAAGGATGTATGAAGTAGGATGCCAGGTCTTTTGAAAGAGGAAATGACTATCGCATAGTAAAAGGGATAAAAATAGCAGCAGGAATTCAGAAGATGACTCTGTCCCTCCCTGCAATTGCATCAAGAGATGCTACGTTTCTCTTCACCTGCCAGGTCTGACTGTTTCACCACAACTGCATAAAGACCGTGTTAAGAAGGACTTAGGGGCACTCCAGGTTCAGGGAGAATGATGCGGTAATCCATTAGTGATGTCTGCTGGGATGTTTTTGTTCGTTTTCCATCTTTGAAGTCCCAATAACTAAATCAGATGCTTGAAAAGCACTAAAGCCTTCAAAAAGCACTTACTAAGATAGTGATCATAACAACAGCTTATATTAAGTACTTCCTAAGCACAGACAGCACCCTTGTACGCTTTGTATCGGCTCACTTAATCCTCACAACTTGGTGAGGTGAGTGTCCTGTTATTGTCACTCCCGTGTTGCACATAAAGAAGGGCAGTCACCTCCCGTCGTGTGCTCGCCTCTGTGGCGTGGCCTTCCTGGCTGTTGCATTTCAGATTTCACGCCTGCCTCCATCACTCTCAGTCTTCTTTCTCCGCTTTAGTTTCGTCTCTGGTGTCTGTCTTAGAGATTTGTTTGTTGTCTGTCTCTTCCCACCAGGATGCGAGCTCTTGGGGCAGGGATTTGTTTGCTCTGCTTTCTGCTGTATCTCTCACAGCTTCCCTCAGTCAGTTTAGCACATAATTGTGGCTCGGTAAACACAGAATGAAAGAGTCAGGCTCAGAGTGGTTCAGTGCTGTACCAGAAGTAACGTGGCTTCTTCAAGTGACAGATGGGAGGGGCTCATGCTTAGTTTCCTCTGAGGAAGTTCCACGTGTAACAAAAAGAACCCAGAAGCTGCAGAGAATATGAAATTCACAGATTTTGAGAGTAAAACAAAATGGGAACTAGAGAAGCTTCCAGATTGACACAGTAGTTGCTGCGTGGGTGTGAGATGCTGGATCTCAGTGTTCTTGGGGCCTGACTACTAAGAGATGAGGGGTGACGCCCAAAGCCTGCCTCCCACCAGGAACCCAGAGCCACCCGGGGCCCAGGCTGGTCGCGGGCAGCCTCTCTCTCCCAGGATGTTGTATTCAGAAACAGACAGGCTGAGGGGTGCTGTTAGCACATGGCGGGAAAACCTGACTGTAACCTAAGTGCTAAACTCGGCACCCTTTCGAACGACAGAACGGCTCCAGGGTTGCAAGGGTCCGGACAGTTTGGAGCGCAGGCCATGCCATCCGCACCCTGCCAGGGGCTGGGGTGTGGGGGGACCAGCCTGGCGAGGGGACTGGGTAGGAGAGGCTGTGAAACACCCGAGTCACGGAGCTTTCTCAGAGGCTTTCTGGTTATGACTTGGCTTCCGGGGTGTCTTGGCTTACGAGAGACAAGGTCTTGTCGCTCAGAAGGCCGTGGGGCGCAGCCTTGGGAGCTGTGGTTCTTGGAATGAGCTCAGCTAACGTGACTTGCACCCCGAGGTCCACACGTCAGACCACTGAGCTGGCTCAGCTGAGGCCCTGCCTTGGGGATCCCCGGGGAAGGGGTTGCAGGAGCCGGCCTGCCAGCCCTCTTGCCTTGGTCGTGTGCATGGTCACACTTCCACATCCTCAAGGTCTTTAGCAAGGTCCATGTGCAACCCAGAAGCTTCCAGCCTCCACAGCTTCCCAGGTTGGTCCTCCCCCTTAATGGCTCCTTCCAGCCAGCTGAGGCCCCACAGCAGGGATGTAGGATGTGTGGACCCCTAGACTTCCCTCTTCCCCTGAAAAGCTGTTTAGTTTCCTGTTGCTGCTGTGGCTTCAAATGACATGGGTTTCTTCTTGCACAGTGCTGCAGGTTGGAAGTCCAACAGGAGCCTGCCCGGGTTATATCCTTCTGCAGGCTCTAGGGGACAGCAGGCTTCCGTCCCTGCCAGCTGCCTTCCCTGCCTGCCCCTGCTGATGGCCCCTTCTTCCATCTCTTCAGCCTGTAACAGGGTTTGAACTCTTTGCACACTATCACTGTCTCTCTTCTGCTTCTCTCTCTTCCTTTAAGAACTCCTGTGAGTGGGGCATGAGGGTGCACACTTGTAATCCCAGCACTTGGGAGGCTGAAGCAGGAGGAGTGCCACGAGTTCGAGGCCTGTCTGGACTACAGAAGGAGACTCTGACTCAAGAAACAAAACACAAAACAAAAAAATCAAAGAGCTCTTGTGACTGCATTGGCCCCACCCAGGTAATCTATGGTGATTGCCTGTTGGTAACGAAAGGGTTACGACCCTTAGGGGTCAAAGTCCTCCATGGAGGTCATCCTGCCCTGCATGTACGTACTAAGTACTAAGGGGTTGTAGCAACACTAACCAAAACTGCACAAGATACGCACAGATCTCTGATGCACGTAAGTCCTGTTCATGGCTCCCAATGAGCTGTGACCCACCTTTTCTAAGCTAATGGGTAGAGACGCCCTTATCCAAAGCTAAAAGGCCTCTGGGAGGCCGGAGGATCGGCCTCGGCAAATTCCAACTTTGAGCGCATAACTTCAGACATAATGTGGGTGCTGCCGGAAGACTTGCAAGGAGTCAGATGATCCGGAAAAAGACGTTCTTGAGGTGATTTCATTTGCTGCTTAGACCCTTTTCCCAACTCCTTGAACCCTCATAGAAACCTCAATCTCTCGCTGCATCGGTGTGATGTCTATCTTGGAAACTCCTGCTGTTCCTCTTGAGAGTGTTGTCCTCTGAGCTGAATAAACTCTATTCTCAGCTTGGTAAATTCTTTTTCTTTTTTGGAGACAGGGTCTGTGTAATTCAGGCTGGCCTCGAATTCTCGGTGATCCTCCTGAGTGCTGGGCTGACAGGCATGCGCCGCACGGCCAGCACCTTGGTAAAATCTTTTACCACCTGTGTCGCTGGCCTTCTATATGCCATCTCGAATGACACAGTCCAGGAGAATTTCCTAGTTGTTAGGTCGATTGTTAGCAATTTAATCCCATCAGCAACTTTTATTCCCATCTGCCATGTAGTTTAACCTGTTCACAGGCTCTGGGGATTAGTGCCAGGACCTAGTGGGGTTCGGGCGCTGTTCCGCCTGCCTGCAGACCCTGAGGGGGCTCCCAGGACCCACACAGAACCTTTTGGCTCCTCTGGCCTGCTGAGGATGGCTTTTCTGGTGTGCACACTCTTCCTGAGCCACTCCACGCTGAGTGGGGAATGGGCGTCCCTGTAATTCCCCAGGGCCTGGTTGGAACAGGGCGAAAGACTTGCCATGTTACAGTGGACACCCGGGGCAGCCTTGGGCCTCTGTGGGGCAGATGGGGCTGGAAGAACCTGGGCCAGCTCAGAGGCTTCCACGGCAGGCAACAGAGAAGGTGCCAGAGGGCGGGGGTGCCAGCAGGAGGCTGGGCTCGTGTGGGACACCCTGAGGATGTTCCCCAGGGAGAGGGTGGCCATTCTGGCTGTGGATAAGCCTGACTAACAATCCTGCTTGTGTCTCTGTGATGTGACATCTCTGTCTCTCTGCAGACCCCAGACTTCAGAGATGCCCACAGCACGGTGGGCAGGGGCCTTGGGGTCACTGAGAGAGCAGAGTGGCCAGAGGGACCTTGGGGAAAGCAGAGGGTGGCGGGCAGAAGGGCTGAGCCCTGGAACTTGCAGAAACCTGGGCAGGGCTGTGTCATGTGCCCATGTGGAATGGGACAGCCTGGGGAGGCTGTGGCCTCCCAGGAGCCTGGCATACCAGGTGAGCCAACCTCACGAGCATCTTCGGCACGGCCAGGCTCCCGCTGACTTCTAGATGACACAACTAAGATAGCATGCACGTCTTTGTCAAACGTTATTCCTGAAGGCCTGGAGGTGACGTGAGAGCCTTTCCACACAGAGAAGACACTCAGACGTGCCCGCTAGGTCTGCAGTCCCCGGCACCAAGCTGTGCCACCTGCAGGCCCTCCCGTGCCCAGAGGCCCTGGCCTGCTGCCCGCGCAGGGTTTGCCTGGGTCCTGCTGAGGCTCCTTTGACCAGGCCAAGTGCATCAGCCCTCTCTGTCCCTAGATACAACCGCTTGGGCTCAGTGGAAGGGGGAGAAGTGTCCCAGGGTCCGGGTGACGCTGAGCTGCCACTGCTGCCAAGCAGAGCCATCGGCCTCCACGCTCCTCCGGCCCAAAGGCTCGGCTCTTCCTAAGGTGCTTGGTCCAAGCTGCCAAACTGCCTTCCAGAAACCGGCAGCAAGCATTGCTGTTTAGTAAATCTCTGCCAGCCTGACACGCAGAGAAAAATCTCATTTTCATTTTCAGTTCTTTGATTATGTGTGAAGACATGTTTTAAAAATATGCACATTACTTATTTTTGAACGGAATTAGTAAGAATGAGAAGCCCATTTCAAATGTCATTAAACCTCTATTTAGATATGAGAGGAAATTTCATTTCACATGAAGAAAGGAAGGGTTTGTTTGTTATCTGTACGGCTTTTGTTTTGAGAATTGAGGTTTGGGGAGGGGGAGGGAAAGAAAAACAAGAGAAAAGCTAGGAAGAGGGGAAAGAGGAGTAGAGAAAAACACAAGCAGCAAAAGGAGATAAAGAGGAAAACAAGTACAGTCGCTTTGCCTCTTGTCCAGAGGATCCTGCCCAGCTGACCCCACATCCTGTCCCATCAGGGCCAGGCCAGCGGTTCTCAAACTGTGTGACCTTGGGACCCCCTTACACTACTAAAAGTTGGCTCTCCAGAACTTTTCCTTGTGCAGAATATATCGGTATTACTATGTTAGACACTGAAACAGAACCCTTAACATATCTACATAAATAACACATTTTATGAAAAATTATTACAGTTTCCAAACCAAAAAATTTATGAAAAGAGAGGCATTATTTTTTCATTTCTGCAAATCTCTTTGGTGCCTGGCTTAATTAAAGATGACGGCACTTCTGTGTGCATTTAACCTGCTGTGACGGCGCATGTCATGTGGACTCGGGAGAACTCCACTCGTAAGAGGAAGGGTGTCAGAGAGGCTAACAATGTCTTAGTATTATTACGAAGACAGTTCTGATCTGTGAATCGCCTCAGAGTGTCGCGAACCCCTCAGAGGTGCCTGGGTCATACTTTGCGAACCAGTGATTGAGGCAAAGAAAATTGAAAAAATTTCCCTTCCCCTACGAAGGAAACCTAGTAACACCCAACAAGGTCTATAAAAACACTAACGCCCACTGATGCAGCGATTCCGCTTTGGGGAATATGGTTTAAAAAACTGCCTAAGTGATTTTAACTGGGGATGTTTCAATAAATGCTGGTGTATCCGCTTAATGGACTATAATATGGCTTAAAGGGATTGGCATAGACTATGGACGTTTGTGAAGGGATGAATATATGCATATATGGCTTGGAGTGACGGAACTGCCCCTTCCTCAGCCCGCCACCCTCTGCCTGGGGACAGAACCCGGAGGGAGTGCGGGGAAGTTGGTTCTATCTGGTACGTGGGATCCAGGATGGCAGATTTGTGGCCCACTGTCAATTTTTTAAAAATTATTTTTGCTTTGTAATAATTGAGAAAAAAAAAGGGCTCTCTCGTCCATCCTGCTCCCCACTGCACCCCAGCAGCGTGGTACCAGTGAAGAGTGGGGCTCACCTGCAGGCCTGGGGAAGCAGGACGGGTGAGGCGGCAGCTGCCGGGGACAGAGGGCCGCGACGTCAGCTCCCAGAAACCTTCGCTACGCAGCTGTTGCCAGTCTGGTGGAGGCCCTGGAGCCGGGCGGGGGCCAGTTTACTTCTCCAGGAAGTGAGAGGCCTCCATGGCTGCTTCGCAAAGAAGCCAGCGTGGTGCCTCCCGGGCCGGCCTTGTTAGCAGCCAGGGACGACCGATAGAAGTAAAAGTGCTTTCCAAGCAGTACTAAATGAGTCATGAATTCAGTCCGGCGGCAAAGTCAGTTTTACGGGGGAAGGGATGGGGAGTGTGGAATGGGATTTAGTCCCCCAGAGCTAAAATTAGAACCAAATCCCCGATTACCCTTGCAATTTAGATGCAGTCTTCCAGATTGCAGAGTGTGCTCTTTAATTGCATTCTTGCCCTTCACTCGGGAGCGAGTGGCTGGCTGAGGCCCAGGTGTCACTCCTTAGGCGCACCTGTCGACTTCTGCCTTTCCCTCGCCTCTGCTAAGGTCATTTGCGGTCCTTGGTAGCAATACTTTCACCCTCCCCCAATTTCTATTCACAATCATAAAGAGTAAGGACTGCTGGGTTGTGGGTGTGGCGGTAGATAGCTTCATCCCAGCATTCTGGTAGGCTGAGGCAGGAGAACTGCCAAATTCTAGCCCAGTCTGGGCAGCTTAGTGAGGCTATGTTTTGAAACTTAAAAAAAAAAAAAAGTTGGGCTGGGCCACAGCTCAGTGCAAAGGCCCTGGGTTCAATACCCAGTAAACAACACTGAGGTGAAGGGTGGGAAAATTGACAATAGAGTTGGGTCGATCCAGGTTCAGCATGAACCTATGAATCTTCTTAGCTAGTTTTCGGGGTTCCCTAGAATAGGGTGTGACTACGAGGCTCCGTGCTCCACTTTGTGGGAATGCCCCAAAGAGGCACAGCGGAGTCCTAAAGGACCACACGGAGTGGCGACCTCCACAGCTGTCGGAAGTCCCCAGGGCCCAGGGCTGGGCCTTTGCGCTTCCCTCTCTGCCAGAGCAGAAACTCGGGGGGCCCACGTGGGGCCGGGAACTCGTGCCTCCGCACGGGGTCGCCCTGCTCAGCCCCGTCCATCTTCCCCTGCGCCCACGTACCCCGACCTCGTGGCGTCTGCCCAGCACTTGGACAGCCTCTTTCCAGGAGCACATTTCTTTTTCTTTTCTTCCACCCCCGGCTAATAAAGCTGGGCCATAACTGATGAAAAGCGAGTGTGTTTTATGGTTTATAGTGTTATGTTTTGATATAGTCACGCAGTGTGAAACAACAAAATCAAGGTAATTAACATATCTATCACCTCACATACTTTCCCTTTTTGGTGGGGAAAACATTTAAGATCTGCAGATCTGTTTGTTCCCTTAGCACTTTTCGAGTCCTTATTATTATTAATTAATTTTTAAAAATAATGTTTTGAGGCAGGGTCTCACTGTGTAGTTCAGGGTGGCCTTGAACTCACCATGTAGCCCAGGCTGGCCTTGAACTCACAGGGATCCTCCTGCCTCAGCCTCGCAAGTGCTGAGATTACAGGTGTGCCTACCCTGCCTGGCCCATTAATCATCGCCACCAGGCTGTGTAATAGAGTTCCAGCACTCACTCTTCCGGCCTGACATTTCCTATCTTTCACACGTCTCCCTATTCCACAGCACCCCGGCCCTCCAGCCCCGACCCCCTGGCAAACACCACTCCGCTCTTGGGCTCTATGCATTTGACTTCTTTCGCGTCCACATTTAAGCGAGGTCATGCAATGTTTGTCTTCCTGTGCTTACCTCACTAAGTAAATGTCTTCTGGGTTCATACATGTTGTCTCTAATAATAAGATTTCTTCCCTTTATAAGGACGAGAGCATTTGTTTTCTTTATCCATTCATCTGTCAGTGGACACATAGGTGACTCCAGGTCATGGCTATGAATAAAAAGGACTTTTTAACATTTTTTGGTGTGGTATTGGAGAATATACTCAAGGCTTTCATAGTGAACTACACTCCTTGTACTTTTTATTTTTTATTTTGAGAGACTCTCTCTAACTTGCCCAAACTGGGCTCAAATTTTCAATCCTCCTGCCTCAGTCTGCCAGAGGGCTGGGATTTACCCCACCATATCCAGCTTGAAAAGGACACTTTATTGGGAGGCTGAGGCAGGAGGATGGCTGAGAGTTCGAGGCCAGCCTGAATTACAGAGTGAGACTCTGTCTCAAAAAAAAAAAAAGGAGACTTTAAAAAATAAATGCCACTACCGCTCCAGTATCACAACTAACAAAATTAAAAGTCAGTGTTTATATTTTGACAATACAAACATTTACATCCTCTATAAATCTGATCAGAAACCACTTCAGGAAAAAAAAACAACCCACTTCGGGTTTTCTTGGGTAAGTTAAGTAGTCTACGGGAAGTAGAATAGTGGGTACTAGTGGTCCAAAGTGAGACAAAAGGCTAAAATAAAATGCTAAATTGTAACGGAAACCAGTTTATGTGCTCAACATTCAGGCTTTGGTCTAATATTGACATGACGTCTGTGTAAAACGACAAAGAGGACCTGTTGAGTTGTGCTATATTTTTCATCTTTTGCCTTTTTCCAGACTAAATGTGCTCCTTCCAGGAAGCTTGACTGAGTTGCTCTGCCCCCTCGCTGTGTCCCTGACATACACACAGTCATGTCACAGTTAGAGATTTCAGAGACGAAAAGGAGAAACAGAAGCTTAAATTACTCTCCTCTCAAACTATGATGCTCGGAGTCACCTCATCCTGAAGGCTTTGTGCTCTTGGACTCTGTGTCTTCAGTTGAGTACAGTTTTGGGGGTCCCTTCTAGTTGTGGGAAGGTCCTGCTGTCCCTGCACTATGGTCCGACCATGACGGGTCTGCACTAGACACTCTGGAAGCCGCCAGCGAGTCAGCCACAAACCGAATGTTTAGTGCCAGGGCCGAAATCCCTCCAGCAGAGTCTTTGTGATTTAAAAGTTTGGCTAAAAATTCTGCAGGCATCGAGCGCCAATCAAAGCTGAAGATGAAACACTAACGAGTGTTGGGTTTTGGGCTTTGAGTATCCGCACTTCCTTTGTAGATTTTTCAGTTCTCTGCTAATTTTACCGTAACCGTTTCATTGAAATTTCCCAGGTGCTAACTTCATTTGTGTGATTAAAATTAAATTGCAGTATAAAAAAGGTCAGCCTTTAATAACATCCATATTTGGATCCCGCTTTGTGTCAGAGGTGTTATTTTATGACTTGTTTGTTGGAATCAGGGCCCAAGTAGAGCACTTGTTTCCTTGTTAACAGTTTCTCCTCCCCTCTCCCTCCCCTCCCCCCCCATTCCTCTTGTCATTGATTTGTCAAAGAAACTGGCTCCTTACTTAGTCTGGCCACACATTCTTAACACACAGCAAGTACCTGTGCTCCTCCACCCCTTCTGCCCGTTCTGTCTTCGACCAGAAGCTGTGGTCCTGAGGCCTGAGCTCGCAGAGGATGCTGGGGGGAAAGATGGCAGACCCCAGAGTCATGTGTGCCTGCTTACTTTCGTGCCACAGAGGGCTGCGAGGGTATTTGGTGCATCACCAGGCAGGGACACCTGTGGTCAGAGTGGTGTTTGGTTTTTTCTGCATCTTCGGGCCTGGTACAGAGCCTGTCACCTGCAGGGAGAAATCTTGGTCATCACGAGGACAGGAAGTGGGCTTCTCTGGGGTCTTTGGGACACTCGCCTGGCTCTGAAGAGCCCTGGTGAGCAGGGTCTGTGTAAATGCGTGACACTTTTTCCACTCCTGAGCAATTCTCTTGGCCTTGAGCTGACGTATGACAGCATTTTTGAGTCACTCTCAGGGCTCAGCTCTGTCATGCACCTTCCGTTCTCACTCTGACAACTGCCTCTCGTGCCACACCACAGTCATCTCTGTGGTGGCCATTTCCCTCAGAACCAGCCAGCCTTGATTACTGGAACCACGTCCCCGCCAAGTCCCCTCCGTGGCGCTCTCCCTCTGGCCTTCTCTGGCCTCTGCCCCCTGCCTCCTCCTGCCGCCCCTTCCTGGGGCTTCCTGCCGACGTCCCTGCCAGGGGCACCCCGACCTCTCGGAGCTGTGGGGGTCAGGAGTCTGCTGGGTGCAGGGGGCAGCACGTGGTGGGAACCCCTCTCCTGCAGTGAGTCCTTAGTCAGCTGGGGGCGCGGCCTGGTCACTGGGTGAGTGACCTCCTCGGATTGGTCTGCAGGCCGTAGATAATCGAGTGACCTCTTCTATGGTCTCCTCTCGGGTTCCTCAGGGCTCCCAGGGCTGCCGTCAGGGCTGGGCTCAGGGGCCTCGGTGCAGCCCCCTCCCCTCCTTCCGGCAGGAGCAGAAGTGCCCTTTGCTGGGCAAAGGCTGCCCAGGGAAGCCTACCTGCACAGTGCTGGGGTGGAGGGCCCTGCAGTGTGGCCGGGTGGGGTGACCCCTCTGGACAGTTCCTGCAGGGTCCCTCCTGGCCTGTCTGGCCAGGGGGTGGCACCCTCTTTCACTTTGGTCTCCAGGGCTCTCTCAACACTCTGGGAAAGGCCACACCAGGCCTCAGGCTCCCTGCTCTCTGGATCCCAGGATGCCCATGTCCTTGGGCTGCAGACCAGTGAGCCATTTCTGTTACTCATCTAAATAATTATGAAACAGGGAAGACGTGATCCTTTAGATCTTATAATTTAGAGAATCAAATAGCACACAAATTCTTAACATGTTTAAAATCTTTAAATAGCACAACTTTTTTTTTTTTTTTTTTTGAGACAGGGTCTCACTATGCAGCCCAGGCTGGCTTTGAAATTACAGCGATCCTCCTGCCTCAGCCTCCTGAGCGCTGGGATTACATGTGTGCACCACCATGCCCAGCATAAATATCATAACTTTTGCGGAAGAAGGAGGCATGAACTGATAACAGTCTCTCTGGGGATGTGACATTCAACCTGAGACTTGAAAGACAGGGGTGCAACTGCATGTGACTCAGAGTCAGAGAGGACCCTGCGACCACATTTGCCCCTGAGCTTTCCCAGCCGCGGTCAGGGGGATTCATGAGGAACAAGGGCCCTGTGTCTCCGTGAGACTGTGTAGGGAGTGCTGGCGCACAGCTGCCTGGCAGAGAGGGCTGGAGACACATGCGGAGTCCAGGCTGAGCATCCTGGGCCTGGGAGGGTGGGCAGGACCTGGCGGTGCCACCTATGTCCAGGGTCTCTGTCTGGTACTTCTTCAAAATTCACAGCATTTGTGCCAGGCACCTGGATCGCTCCCACAGATGGTCTCAAGTTTGCTGATGATTTGGAAGTGAACGAAGTTGGTCTGGAATCCCCCACCTTGAGCTCTGAATTTTAATGCCAAGAGTGAGTGCCAGGAGGGAGATGGGCAGAATATAAGGACCTCCCCCTGCTGCCAGAGAGACCCCCCACTGCACAGGTGACCCCTTTCTCTCTCCCTCCATCTGGCTGCTGGGTGCTGGCCCAGGCAGGAGCCAAAGAGCCAGCCAAGAACCCCCTTCTGGAGGCTGCGTCTGCCCCGGGCCATGTGCGCCCACTCTTCCGGCCGCAGCACTGCAGGATCCACAGGGAACTGTCAGTTGTGGGAGGACTGGCTGTTCTGGAGCCTGGCAGGACACTGTGGCCCTGGGCCTGCTGAACACAGCTTCGTATGCTTCTTCTCACTCCTTGACATCACTTCAGTATGTGGCTGCACCTCACCGCTGCAGCCTGGGAGCTGCTGGATGGGCAGGGTTTGTGGCGCTGGCTCTCTGCCCAGAGCGATGACCTCCTCTGTCTCCCATTCCCCGGGTTCTCGGAGGCTTGGCCCAGGTCCCAGGGCTTCAGGGACAATGGAAAAGTCTGAGGGAGGTCGTTGGGAGAGCTCATTGTCAGCTGGTCAGTGCCATTGGTTGCCATCTTGAAAACTTGCCTTTTTTTTTTTTTTGATACGGGGCATCAAATCCAGGGGTGCTCTACTACTGAGCTACAGCCCCAGCACTGCCTCTACTTTTAAATTTTGAGACAGAGTCTTGCTAAGTTTCCCAGGCTGGTCTCAAACTTGTGATCCTCCTGCCTCAGCATCCGGAGTAGCTAGAATTACATGTGTGCACCACTGTGAGTGGTAAAACTCTTAGTAGAGTCTTCCGTGCTACCGTAGATGCTGTGACTTCTGGGGTAGGGGGTGGGGGCGGGCAGAAGCCATGTTGTAGCTGACTTTTCTGGAAGCCTACTTGGGGCAATGTTGAAAGGGCTCAGAAGGAGGTCCTGGCCCTCCTGGGGTTATTCACTGAGACCCTGAAGAGATAGAGCTGGAATTAAGACTTTCATGAACAAATTATTGGACTGAGAGCTTTATCTTCTGCCACCCCAATGGGATCCTTCCAATGCCCATGTGGAATGGAAGAGCTGCCCCAGGCAGGATGGGGACTCTGGGCTGTGCGAGCCTCCTCTGGCCCCCAAGAACATCTCATATTTTCCGGAACTTTCCAAACGAGCACCTGGAATCTTCCTTTATTTTCAGAATCCACCCTCCTCAGCCCCAGTCAAGCTGCCCTTGCCTCTCCTTCAAATGAAAGCTTTTGGGAAATAGCAGTGTTCCTCAAAGCAATATAAAATATTTGCTAAAACCTCTTCACAGGAAAACAAGGTAAAAGACCAGATTATGCATGGCTGGCGCAACAATTTATTTTGTGTGTGTGGTCATCGCATTACAGAAAGAGAACTTCATACTTTTTACATATGTAAGACATTATATAACCTTTTAAAGAAAATTGATTCCACACGAAGCTCACCCGAACAGCTTCATTTCCTCAAATGACAGTCAAGGGAGGTTGCTGCCCACCAGCATCTTTTTATGTGACATTTGACAAAAATTCCAATTCTTAGTATGAGAGTGAGTCTAACCAAATTTTAAAAGATTTAGATTCTGTTGCTCTACCGAGCGAATTTTCTGTGTTCTATTTGGCAGTCCCGACTGCATCTATTTTCATAGTTGACAGAATTCAAGAAATTGGTCTTTTAAATGAGATGCGGGCTTTGTCACGTGGGGTCTTTTTGAATGAAGTCTGGCAAGGCATTTTTTAGTGGTGCTATTTTTACCCAGACTCCACAAAAAAGTACAATAATTTCATTTTATCATAGAATGCATTTTAATTTAATGTTTCTACCCAGAAGGCCCGATTTAAGGACCATCTTATACGAGGAAACTGTGTTTTAAAATTTATTAATAAAATTATAAGACTAGGAATGCCAAAAAGAGACTAAATAGGGAAACAACGTTTGGCATAGGAAACCTGGCTGGTTTAGGCTGGAAGAGTTACCACCAATCCCCTCTACATATAAGCACAGGAAGCAGCCTTGTGAATATTAGTTACTTTCTGCTTGGCTCCCAGTCTAACCCCTTAATCAGCTCTTGATGACCTGACTGATGACCAATGAGATTCCAGCAAGTCATTTCTGCCTTATGACGACCTTCTATAGACTTATCTCTGGGAATTCTCGCAGGCAGCTGACTTCCGTGAGCTGAAATCCATGTCATATGTGCGGCTCTCCCGGTTGGACCGCCTGCCCCCGGCCAAGGGGGTCCCCGTTTCCCCCCCAGATCCAGGACTGCCACGGATCACCTTCAAGTCTCCCTGAGTCCCTCTGGCTCCTGTCACTTGCAGTTCTCCTACCTCCGAGCAACTCTTCCACCCTCCTGGCTCCAGTCTCTGTCAACCTCTTAATGTTGCTCTTCCCCAGAATTTGCTCCTTGATCACTTTCCTGCACTACAAGTAATTTCCTACAAACCTGCAAGCTCCCTCCACTCTCCTTGCGTAGACGCCTCCCCAGCCTCTCTCTCCGTCCCACTGTATGGATGGATGGGCACCTTCTTTGGGGTCTCCAAACTCTCTACTCCCATTTGTCTGACTGTGGCACTGTGGCCTCCGGCCACCTCTGGGAGGGAGACAGGGAAGCGCTCTCTGCCCCAGATGACAGGGACACACATGTCTCTGGCAAAAGGGAACCTGAATGTGCTAGTCTGTCCAGGTGGTGGCAAATGGCCCCTCCTGTACCCTGGAGCCAGGGCAGATCTGGGGACAGTCAGCGGGAAGCTGGATCCTGGGCGGGGCCAGGAACCAAACAGGTCCATGTCCTCCCTTTGGGGTACAGTCACGGTGGGAAACCCTGAGGTTGAAGACAGGGCCAGTCTGCAACCCCCATGCTTGCCAGGGATTGTCCTGAGTTAACACGGAAAGTCCTGCATCCTCCTAGAAGTCCCCCCAGTCCCGGGCTGACCTGAACAAACGGTCACCCTGACCTTACCCAGATGGCAAACAGGGGCCACACGGAGGGGCTCTGATGCCGGCCTTCCTGAGAGCAGGCTACCCTTGCCTGGGAAGTGACCTCAGACGGCTGTGTGGTGGGACTGGGGCTGAGTGGCCCGGATCTTGCTGACCCAACCTGGGCTGCGAGAGGCTGGCTTTTCCCTGGCTCATCCAGCCTGGGTATCAAGAGCTGTGGGGTGGGGCTCAGTGCAGATTTGCGGAGCAGGAAAGGAGGGGCGCGGACTCAACAGTCCAAGCAGTTTATTGCTAAACCTGAGAGGGACCTCTCTGTGTGAGGAGAACAGAGAAGGTGTCTCTTACAGGCCAAGAGGCTTTTTATAGCATTTTGGTTGGAGAAGCTGCGGCCTTGTGGCTTGCTGATGTGTCCTCTGTAACCTGCTGACATGTTGTGACCTGCTGACATGGCCTCTGTAACCTAAGTAAAATGAAACCTATGTTTCTCTAAGATGGTGGGCGGGCTCATTCGAATGGGGGGTGTCCTGTCAGGGCTCTGTCACTCACCCTGGTCCCCTCATTTAGCCTCTGGACCCATGTCCCTGAGGGTCAGGAGAAGCTGGGGGTGGGGCTGGGGGTGGCGGCTGAGAGTGGCCAGGGACCCACTGACAGAATTTGAGCTCTTTCCAGTAGTTTTGGTGAGAGAAGCTGAGGAGAAGCTGGCCTTTGTACACTGAGGATTTATGACTGTAGAGCTAGGGCTGCCCTGGAAGTCACCACTTACTGTCACAGAGGAGGGAGGCAGCTGGCCTTCTCTGTTTCAGGCTACAGGAAGAGAAACAGCCAGGGTGGTGAGGGCTCCAGAAACTGTGGGCCTGTAGGCCAAGGCTGGTGGCCTATGGAGGCAGCCCAGTTTGTTAGCACCAAAGCTTATAAGGTGGACAGGGACAGTGGCCTGACCCAGGTCAGTACTGGCCAGCAAGGGTGGGAGGGGGTCAGATGGAATGACAGAGCCTGACCCCCCACTTCTGGGGCAGCGGGAAGATTAGAGGTGGCCCAGATGTGACTCAGAAACCCAGCCGGGAACTTTTGGAGGCTGAGCTCTGGAGGGTGGGGCCTGGGAAGGCCTCCCCTAAAGAACACAGCTCCCAACTCCTCAGTGCCCCGGGGCGGGGCTTCCCCCCTTTCTGCTGCCACCCCTTTGCCATGCAAAGGAAGTCCTCATCCTTGTCTCCTGGGGAGGCTGGTTTGGAGGAGCAGGTGAGCAGGTGGGAGCAGGCATGGGGGTGCTGCTGCTTTGCTGGAGGGAGGGGGCTGCAAGGCCAGGGGTGCTGAGGCCCCGGACCCTGGCTCCTGACTTCTGGTGGTAGCCCTGGGAGACCCAAGGGCCCAAACAGGGGGCAAAACAGAGGTTGCTCCTGTTTCCTTCTGCCCCAGGAGGTTGAGGACTCAGTGTGGGGAGGGGGCTTCCTGGGCCGTCTGGGCTGCCAGGCTCCCAGCGCCCCCTGCGCCCAGCAGACTCCTGACTCCTACAGCTCCCAGAGGTCTGGGTGCTCCTGGCAGGGGCACAGGCCTTGGTCAGTCAGCAGGAAGCCCAGGAAGGGGTGGCAGGAGGAGACAGGGGGCAGAGGCCAGAGAAAGCCAGAGGGAGGTTGAGGGCAGAGGAAGAGGGCAGAGCAGAGAGGGGTTGGGAGGGAGGTCAGGGGCTGGGCAGGCCCTGCAGGCTCCAAAGGAGGAAGGTGCTGCCTGGTGGGACATGCAGCCTATCTGGGGGAGGTGGGCAAGCGAGGGTGGGGGTGGGGGTGGGGTGCAGAAGGCAGGGGAGGGGACAGGCAGAGGCGAGGTGAGGGCAGCTGTATGCAAGCAGATCCGCTGCTGCTTCATCTTTGCCAGTGTCAGAGTGGGAGCAGGATCCTGGGCTCTGAAACCTGAGTGTGTTCTGCTCCAGTTCACTTAGGACTTCACGAAGTGGAGGCCCTGGAGGACCTGTCGGAGACACCAGGGCCCGGGCGGGAACTGGCCGTGTCTGTGGCTCTGGGATGCCAGGAGGCGACTTTTAGGGCAGTGGGAGGAGAGGCTGGCAGCCAGTTGGAGGGTCCCGGGGGCTCCCTCGTCATTCACAGCTCCTTCATGCTGGGTAGCCAAGAGGCCTCTGTGCCTGCATCTTATAAATATCCAGGTTCTTTTCATTTAGAAGTAGCAATCCAATTACTTTAATGAACACTGAAAACTCTCCCTTCTGTGATAGCTTTCCCTTCATACATCATTATGTGTATTATGTAACAGAACTTAATGTACTTTCATAGAATCTCTGTGATTTGGAAATTATATAATAGGCAAAGTAAGACTTTCAGTCACCTTAGATTGTAGAGTGGTATCCATCCAGTTCATGAGTTGTTTTTTTTTATTTCAAAGGAAGCCATTTTTATTTTTGCATTCTCAAGAATCTCCTGGGGGTTGGGCTGACCTGACACCAGGAAAGGGGTGTCCCCACCCCAAACCACCATTGGGAATGGCTGTCTTTGTTCTAGGGTATTTCCCACCAGAGCTTGGGCCCAAGAGTGAAGAGGAGGAGTGGGGTGACCTGGGTAGGGTGGGGACCTCACTCGTAGTCAAGGAGGGAGGGAAGAGGCAGAGGGGTCCCTCTGGGGCCAAGGGACTCCACTGTGTGCTGACAAGGACACAGACGGGCTAAAGGGCAGGAGGTGAGGGTAGAAGTTCTTGCACTGAAGCAAGGATGTGGACAATGGGTTCCCTGTGGGCATAGAAATGTGGGTTAGTCTCGCCTTGGGTGTCAGGCAGATGTGGTTTTGCTTCTCAAATTCTTCAATTTTTTTTTTTAAATTGACACATAATAAATAATTGTGCAAATTATGGAGTACAATGTGAAGTTGCAATACATATGTGACTTGGGTCATGATCAGATCAGGATCAGGCACCTCCACTACCTCAAATATTTATTGATTCTTTGTGGTGAAACATTCAAAAATTCTCTGACTATTTTGAAATAGTCAATAAGGGTGCGGATGTAGCTCAGTGGTAGAGTGCTCGCCTAGCAATTTGAGGCCCTGGGTTCTACCCCCACCCCACCACACACACAAAAATCCATCCTATGTTATGGACCCAGTCACCCTGCAGTGCGGCAGAGCACCAGAATTTATTCCTCACAGCTAACTAACTTTCCCACATTGACCAAACTTTCCCCTTCCCTCCTCCTCCCCGTCCCCAGCCTCTGGTAATCACCTTCTGACTGCTTCTGTGAATTCAGCTTGTTTTAGATCCCCACATATGAGTGAGATCTTGTGGTATTTGTCTCTCTGGGCCTGGGTTTTTCCATTTAACCTGACATCCTCCGCTTCCAGCCATGCTGTCACAATGACTGGACCACACTCTTCCTCAAGGCCGAGTAGGTTTCCACTGTGTGTGTGGACCACATTTTCTCATCCGCGTCTCGGAGCTGTGGGCCTAGGCGTGCCGGTGTCTCTGCCGTTGCATCTGGAGGTCTTCGGCTGCAGGCAGCTCAGCTTCGTAGTGAGCGCCATGAGCAAGTTGTTCAACCTCTCCATGCCTCGGTTTGTTTCCACACCTGTAAATGGGGTGCCCGTGGTCCTGGCTCACTGGGCTTGAGGAGGATTCAGTGAGGAGGTGCAGGCGTGTGCTCAGCACCAGGCATGATGGATGCAAATCTACACTGCCAGCCGAGGTGGGGTCCGAAGCCCTGTGAGCTGTGAGCGTGGGGCCCACCCCGGCACGTTGTTGGAGCCCTCCGTACCTCAGATCCCTCCTCTGCAGTGGAGGCTGCTGTGGTGTGTGCCTCCCAGCCAGCAGGAAGGAGACAATGCTTTTGTGTGTAAAGTCCTTGCCCACAATCCTGAGCACGTGCACTGCTGGCCATGGAAGGGCTGGCACCCTCATTCATGACGTGTCCTTGAACAGTCAAGGTGACCAGGCTGGAGACGAAGACTGAGTCATCAAGTGTGGGAGTGGCCTCTGACCAGGAAGAGACTGATGACATGGAGGAGCAGAGCTGGAGCTCTGTGCCGGGCAGGGCTCTACCCTCGGCCCCGACTGTTCAGGCTCTTGGATTGGAGAAGAATCTTTAGCCTCTACCCGAGAATTAAAGCAGCAATCAAAATCCAACTGATGGTTTCCAGGAAGGAAGGAAGTACCATAATTACCCTGACTGTGGAAGGTTGAAGATGTTCTCTTTATCAAACAGTTTTGTGGAGATTCCTGGCAACAAAAGGCAGCCCATTCTACCAGAACTAACAATTTCCACGAAGCCGAAGAAAGATAAAAATGTGCGCATGCAAGGGAGGGCTGGAAGGAATGGAGGGGGCAGAAAACACTCGTAATAACTAAGAGTAGAAATTTAGGGCTGGGATGTAGCTCAATAGTAGAGTGCTTGCTTAGTCCAATTCCTAGTACTAAAAAAATAAAATTTAAATAAAGAAATAAAAATGAATGACCAAAGTGCAAGAGAAAGAAAATAGTACATTTTAGGCAACAGGAAACAAAGAAAACATGTACATACAAAAAATGTATTTCAAAAAGGTCCGCCACCTGCTCACCTCCCCCCATGTCCCCAAGAAATTAAGGAGTACCTTGGAAGCTGTGACCCTGAACACTGCCAAGAAGGGGGTCAGGGATGGCTTGGACAAAAACTCACTGAGAGGCTGGGGGTAGAGCTCAGAGAGGAGAAGGCCCCTCTACCCCCAACCCCCGGGCCCAGGCAGGAGGAGCGCTGGGGGTCAAGGACAGGCAGGAAAGTTCGGCCTAGGACCCTGTCCCCTGGAGAGCCAGGCCACGGGGGCCCCGGAGGAGCTGGTTGGGGCAAAGCTGGCAGTCTCAGAGGCGCTCTGTGTGTGGGGTGTGGGGAGCCCTGGGACGTGGTGGGCTTTCCTGCAAGCGGCAGTCCTGTTACAGAACACAGAATTCTTTCCCACCCCGAGTTTAGCAGCAGGGGCAGCTTGGATGTCTCTTTGCCAGAATCTTCATGGAGAAATGCCCCCGGCCCATACTGTGGACTTCCGGGGCCAGGACACTCAGGGCGTGGAGAGCCAACTCCTGTGCACTCACGGGGCTCCTGGCACCACTGGGACTGTGCACAGTCACAGGCTGATGGCTGCAAGCAGGAGCACCAGGCTGTGAGTGAACTCAGCGGAATGGGGACAGAAGGGGAGGCCCACACACAGACGGCTGAGCCCTAGGACTTCCTCCTTCGGCTTCATGGTTGCATTTCCAGAGAGCGATGGAGGGGAGGTGTGGCGGAGCAGAGTGGTGTCTTCCAGAAGGCTGCTGGCCCCTGCGTGTTTTACTCCACCTTGCCTCGGCACTCAGCGGCCGCCTGGGACGCTGATGTGTGCAGGCACCTGTGTGCCTGCCTCCAAGGAGACGGGGCCTCTTTGGTCTCTGCCGGGGCTTATCGGGGTCAAGATGTCTTTGCGGACAACTAGGGGGCAGGATGGAGGCTGGGGCCTCGGCCAAGCCTCCAGGACTGGGACCTCGTGCGCCCAGCTGCCCGAGCACCCCTGGGAGCCATTCAGGCTCAGTGCCAAGGTGGAGCTTGGGGAAGGAAGTGTAGCAGAACCTGGAGGTTTGGAGCAGAGGGTGACACAAAGGCTGCCTGAGCCACCTTCCTTTCCTTCCTCAGTTTCCCCTGCCCTCCCCTCGCTGTTGAAGCCTCCTTTTAGGGCTGACACCCATTATCAACGTTGGTCTTTTTCCTGTGTTGAAAGAGACTGGAGGAGTCAACTACAGTCCATGAGGGCCGAGGTCTCAGGGTCCAGCAGGGCGGGTACTCAGGGGGTGCTCTGAGCCCCCTTATCCTGTGGCGGGTGCTACATTTGCCTTAACCACGGCCAGCTTCAGAGTAGGTGACCAACCAGCATTTGCCGATGGATGACCCTGTGACCCCAATTTCCATGAGGAAGTGGGCCTGGAGGAGTTAGGTAAGCAGCCCCGGTTTGCAGGGCCTCTTCGAGGAGAATGTCCACTCCTTGCCCGCTGGGCTGTCCTCAGGATCGGGTTCCCTCAGCTGACCCAGGGGCCCTTCTTCAGACACCCTGTCACCCCCTTCCTGTCCTGACCTGCTGCTGTCCTGGCTGTTGGCCGCACCCCAGCCTGCCCCCTGCCTCCCGAGTGGACCTGCCCAGCACCAAGACCCCCAGCAGCCCCAACGCACCGTGTCGGATTCTGAGTTGCACAGGAGTGAGGAGAATGTCAGGGGTTTCTCTTTATGGGACAGCTCTCTCCATGGCGCCCCTGCTTAGTGTGTTCCTGGGGACACCGGAGGGCCTCTGTTCTCGCCATTCCCTGCCCAGCTTGTCTCCCTGCAGTGCCCTGCAGGCAAGTCTCCCCTCTGGAGGGGCAGTTGCAGGGGGCAGGGCCGGGCCTTGAACAGCCGGAGGACCCAGTGGAACCAGCATCAAGAGAGGATGTGGTGAGTCCCTGGGAGTTGTGGAGCCCTCTTTGGCGAGCTCAGGCAGAAGGGCTTGGTTCCTGCCCTTGAAGGAGCTGCTCCTGCGCTCCCAGGCCGTCTGTTGGTGACGTTGGAGGTACGTGCTCAGTGTCTCCTCCCCTATCTGGAAGGTGGCAGGAACCTGCCTGGGGTCCATAAACTTCTAGTTTGTCCTGGATGTGACAGGGTGGGCAGGACCCAGTGGCATTTCCAGGAGGCCAAGGGGAATTTTCTATGAAGATCTTCTTTATGACTGTCTCATGCTGCAGTGGGGATGGCTGTGGGGAGCTGGATGGAGAGTCTCGAGCCGGGGTGCGGCCCTGGGCCTGGCTACCCTGGAGACTTCAGCCCTTTGAGTCTCCCGGGAGCACGGGAAGAGGCTGCGCTTAGGGCAGCTGGGCAGAGACAGAACACAAACCCTCTTGACAAGTTTATCTGAATCATGAGCATATATCAAATGTTTCAATAACTAACAGCAAGACAGAGATACCCACTTTTAGGAAGAAGGTAGCCAGAGCAGGTGGCTAAAGTCTTCTTGGAGGGAGGCTGAGCTGTGATACTGCTCTGGGCAGCCACTCAGTGGGTGGGGGACCCCTTCCCAAGGCCCTGACACCACGGGCTCAGGCATCAGGGTGGGCACTGGGGCCCTGTGAGCCTCCTCCACACTGCTGTCCCGACGGGCTCCTGGCCACCCACACCCAGGAGGAGCTCCTAGCTGTCCTGCCTGTCTGGTGGCCAGCCGTTGGCATAGACTGGGCCGGGGACGTGCAGGGGCCTTGGTTTGGGGAGGAGTGTCCAGTGCTCTGTTTGAAGCCGGGGCCAGCTTGGGTGCCCCATCCTGGTGCAAGGTGCAGGCTTGGTGGTGCCCACTGCTCCAGTTCCGTGTGACCAGAGTCAGCGGCAGTGAGCCAGAATGGCTGTCACCATCTTGTCAACGTCCCAAACAACAGGCGCTGGTGCGCTGGAGGGGCTGCCCCCCCCCCCGGTTGCACGTGAGTCGCTACTGATACAGGGAGAACCCCTGCTGGGTGGATCACCTGGGCCCACCTTGGGTAGTTTCTATTTCTGTAGACACTCGAAAGTCACAGCACACGCAACTTGTAAAAAAAAAAACCCGTATGTGGGTCCTTGGATGGGCTGCCAAGAACCTCCCAGGCAAGGGAAACTGCGCCTGCAGGCTCAATTTCAGCCCAGATTTTCCTCCTTGCCTGGGATCTGCAAGCTCTCGGCCCCGAAGGGCGAGCCCGGGGTGAGCTCTGCTGAGCAGCGCCATGGACACCCACGGGCCAAGGCCCCCCTGGCTGGCTGTGGGGACTTCTCAGCACACGGGCCCAGGGATGAAGGTGTCCTGCACCCCCCTTGCTGTTCCCTGTCCTGAACTCCAGACGCGCTAGATGGCATGGTGGCCTTTCTCAGCTGCTGGCTGTCCCCGAGTGCTGCCCTTTTCTTCCTTCTCTTCCAGAGACTTCCGAGGCGTGCACGCGCGCACACACACACACACACACACACACACACACACACACACAAAGTTCTTATCTTTTGGAAGCTGGGCAGATGTGCAGACCCTCCAAGACCAGAGAGTACAGGCCTACTTCCTGGAAACGTGGTCCCCATGCCCACATTCTGGATCTGCCCAGAGGGCAGGGACCCTGCTGAGCCCCTCTCCACACCCACCCCCCAGAAACAGAGCCCCTCAGCCAGACTGGCCGCTGCTGGAGCCACTTAGGCGCCTCTGGCCCCACCTCCTCATTTCACCCCGAGGAAGTTCAGATCCGCAGAGGGGAAGTGCTCTGCCGCAACCAGGCAGGTGGCCGGGTCTGGAGGAGAAGTGACATCTCCCAGCTCGCTCAGCTGCACCAGACCATCCACAGGTAACAGCCTCGAGGCCATTTAGGGAAACTGAGGCACAGGGCTCCTGATCTGACCTGGTTCTTGTTGGGCCCCTGGAGACTTTCCTGAGGTCAGTGGGGCTCCGTGGGCCTGTGCTCTGGCCCACCTGCCCTGGCTCAGCGGGCCGCTCCCTGCGGCAGGACAGGTACAGTCCCCAGGGATGCTTCGTGACAGCAGCAGCGGCAGGCAGACCTGGTTTGTCCCAGTCATGGGTGACATTTTCCTACGAACCCTCAATTTCCTCCCGATCTGAGTCAGGGTTGCGGCATGAGTTTAGTGGGGGAAGCTCCTGTAGGCAGCCCTGGAGCTGCCGCCACGGGCCTGGCTTGCGTACCAACACCCTCCCCTGGCCCTGCCCACTCCAACGTCTGGTCAGGAAATCAGCAAGCACCCTCAGGAGTCGCCCTGCAGGCCCGGAACAAGGTGCCTGTGGCGTGGAAGGGACTTGTGTGCGAGCTCAGCCACTTGCCGGCTGTCACTGCCCTGGCCTCAGTTTACCTCTGTGGGGAATGGAATGGTAGCGGTCTCTTCCTCTTAGAGGTCTGGAGGGCAGTAAGTGAGGGGAGCTGCTGTCCCCTGGTGAGCTCCTGGCCAGCTGTGATTGCCATCGTCTCACAGTTGCTCTTTTTACTCTTGAGACAGGGTCTCACTAAGCAGTTCAGTCTGGCCTTGAACTCGCTGTGTAGCCAGGCTGGCCTCAAACCCATGGTGATCCTCCTGCCTCAGCCTCCCGAGTGCTGGGATTCCAGGTGTGTGTCACCACACCTGGCCTAACAATTGCTCTTGAACCCTAACTCAGAGTCTCTTGGAGAGGATCGGAGGGAAGTTGCAGCAGCAGTTAGAACCCCGAGAATTCCAGATTCGTCTCTGCCAGTGAGGACAGAGTCAGGAAACACCCGCCCAAGGGCTTGGCTCCGCTCCGCACTCCCTCCTCCTTCCCTCCTTCTTTTCTTTCTAAGCTCCTTCGTCATGGGACCCTCCCACGGACCACTTTTCATGAGGCTTGAAGAGTTAAAGGTCCTTGTCCGCACTGCTGCGGGACACTGGCCCCCCACCCCCGCCGGGGTACACAGATGACTCCTAACAGTCCCCGCTTGGCCACTGTGGGCAGATGAGGGGGAGCAGCGGGGACGTGGGTGTTTGAGGGAAGGGTGGGAGCTTTCACAGTGGAGGGAAGATGTAAGCGGAAAGAGGAGTGGGCTGGGCAGAGCCGGGCAGGCCCAGGTGCGAGGAGGGGACAGAGGCTCCTGGACAGATGGACAGATGGATGCTGGCAGGGAGTGGGAGGGCCGATGAAGGACTCAGGATGTGAGTCCCTACTGGTCCCTCTCCCCCTGTTGGACTTCAGGGAGACTCTTCAGCATCCCTATCTGTAAAATGGGCGCAATGCTAACATCTCAGGAGCGTGCCCGTCCTGTCCACAGAACTCTTAGATGGAGCCAGCCACACGTCAAGTCCCCGAGCTGCCCCTTCACCCTCCCCACCCACTCCAAAGCCACCGTTCTCCAGCAGAATCAGCCTCAGGGCATCTGTCTGCGCGGTGTCTCTGTTGAGCCTCAAGCCTTCTTGCGTTGTGGCCCGGAAGCCCAGTTCAGGCGCAGACCGATGGGCTATTCCCACCCAGTCCAGTGGGCGTCTGCATCCAGCTGCAGCATCCCCCACTGCAACCCTGAGGACGCGAGGATTCAGGGTGCGGAGCCTGGATGAGGTGGCTCTGGGCTGGGGCAGGTCCCGGGTCCCCCCCACCCCGACTGCACCCGGATGCGGCACCTGCTTTGCTCTGCCACGGCGGGGCGCTACCGTCCCCAGATCCGATGTCCTGCACAGATGGGGCTCTGCACCCCGCAGACATCTCCAAGGGTGGGTTCCCTCTGTGGTCCAGCATTTCTGGGAAACCCGGGCCCAGGGACGGCGTGGAAGGAAGGCAGGGTTGGTGCTGAGCCACACAGCTGGGTTTCACTGCCGCAGCTGTGCACACGCGGCCACACCAGGTGGGCTGCTGGATCAGGCCAGGGTAGGGGAACCACGGGGTGCAGGGGGCCACAGTCCTTTGCCCTGTCCAGGGGGATGGCAGGATTGGCAGTAACAGCCAGCATGGTGGGGCCGGCTCCAGGTGCCCAGGACTCTGCGGATGGGACCCCAGAGGCCAGGTCCAGTTCCTTCCCTACACGAGCTGTTTCTCTCCTCTCCATGAAAAAGCACAAAACAGTGATATATTGGAAGAATATTCCACTTCAGGCTTAAAAACAAGCTACCAAAAGTACCCTCCAGGAAGACCCTGCCTCCCATGTGAATTCCTTCTACAACATTCTGGGTAAGCAGGTCTCCGCCACTGCTTGTGTACCTCTGGTGACAGGGAGCTCACTACGTGACGAGGCCACATCATCTGACGGTGACACGGTCTGGGCTCACGGCAGCAGGTGGACCCGGGAGCATGTCTTGTGCATGTTTTCTTCCGTGGATTGGGAGCCCCTTGTCTTTTCTGCCTCTTCCCGTGCCACAGCCTCACCAGCTTCTCCGCCTGCAGCCCCTGCAGCCAGCCAACCTCAGGCCCCAGGGTGCTCAGAGGCTCACAGCACCGCTGTTCCTCTTCTGAATTCTCTCACCGTAGCCCAGGAGCCCTCGATTCTCACCTTCCTCTTTATGGGAAAGAAGGTGCAGAAATTCCCGTTTTCATTTCAGCTGCGGCTGCGTTCTGTGTTTGTGCATAAATATTTGTTCCTTTTCCAATATTTCAGTGATGCCCTTCTGATTTTATCTGACTCACACATTATTTAAGAGACGGTGGGAGAGATTGCCTAGAAATGTCTGCCGTACGTTGGTAATATCAACAAGCTGCAGCTGAGCGGTTAGGGCTGATAAATAGCTGTTTTCTTTGTGGTCTGAGAATGAGGAGTGGAAATTGGCCTTTGCCTTTGCCATCTCTGAGCCCAGAAATGGGATCAATTTTGTGCGAGACTTTCTATTCTCCTGCAGAGCACATTCCCTTGATTAATGACTTCACTCTCCGCCCTGATCTGCTAGTTCTCCTTATTAATTGGACCGTCCAGATGTCTAATTTCTCTGTCTATTTGATGGATGATATTGTAAGAGCACAGCCCTAAGCTTTCTAACTGCAATTATTTTACTGTTTCAGCTCACTTCTTTTTGCATTTCTGGCATGTCCCCACCATGTGCTGCTCTGCAAGTTTATGTTTTCCTTAACTTTTACCACTGCAGAGTCTCTGTAACCTTTAAATCTTTTCCCTACAAACACCTATATTGTCAGATTCCCATCTTTTCTAGCACAGCATATGCCAAAAAAATCATAGATTCTTCATCATTTCGCTGTGCATTTTCATTTTCTCTGTCTTTCTTATTGACAAAAGATGTTTGGATTTTCTAAAAAAATGGATGCTCCTTTTATAGGGCTTATTAATATTCAATCTTAAAATAATATTCGTATAGACTTCTGTGGAGTTGCTCCTCTTTCTATATTGAGATATTGCAATTTTTCACTTTCAGTTTCTATTGCAAATTTTCTCTTCTTTTTGTCCTTTTAAGGTAGGTAAGATAATTGAACCTAAATATTCAATTTGAAAAATGTTAGTTTCAACTTCTTCATTTATTTGTTAGTAGCTCACCAAACATTGGGAGAATTATAGGTTAGATACTTTCCTTTATTTTCACTGTCAACCTGGCAGTTAATGTCTTTTATGTCGTTTTTTTTATCCATGAGGGCTGACTTGTAGGAAGATGAAACAGTTTCAAAAATTGTTTTTGAGAATCACATGTGGGGTTATACTGCTGTTTTCTTCCTCAGTGCTTCTAATTCTGACACTTTGTGCTTTGCTCCCAAATTTCTCAGATGAAACTTCTTAAAGCGTTCATTTTTGACCTGGCGGGATTGTGCCTCATCAGCTGGGCTCTGCTTAGCTCGAGTTTCTTTTAATTTTGTGTAAACCTCACACCTCGCTGTACCTCAAACCCACATTCGACCACACTTTGTTTCTTTGATATATAAGGGAAAACCGAAAATGATTCTTATTATTTTCTCCCAGCGTTTGATATAATTTTTAAAGAACCTTAAGTTGTTTTCGTATTTCATGTGACTTATGATATAATTAGAAAAGTACATAAAAGTCGAGGGAAAAAGATAAAAGATTTGAAAATCACCCACCATCTCACTGCTAGAATGCAACACTGTTTGGTGTATGGAAATTTTTTTCTAGGTTTTTTTTCCCTCTCTGCGTGGGTTTTTTCATAGTTAAATCGTTCTGAATGTATAACTCTGTAGTTTGTGGGTTTTTACATAACCTAGTCAGCATAAACATAACGTAGAAGAATTTTCCATTGAATAGATTTACCGTAGTGAAATTAACCTCTTGTTGGCATTTAAAAGTGTATGTGTATCTTTTGTTACTAGAAAAAAGTACCAAATTTAACATATTTTTATCTATAGTTTTCCTTTCTTTTGCATACTTCACTTAAGGTCAAGTCTTAAGAATTATTGGATGAAAGGCTAATGCAGTTTTTCTGGTCATTTTTGAATTTTAATTTTGATTTTTATTTATTTATTTTTTGGTGCTGGGGATTGAACTCAGGGCCTTGTGCTTGCTAGGCAAGAGCTCTACCACTGAGCTAAATCCCCAACGCATCTGACCATTTTTTAAAATGACTGACTCCCAAACACATTTACTAATTGGTACCTACACTCATCTGTGTACCAGTAACTATTTCATGGGACCCTGTCCAGTTTTTTTGCCAAATTTGAGATGCAAAAATTTCTCTCTCTTTTTAAATTCTCCCTGGGAACGATCTGTGTCTTTTGCCTGTTTGTCTATTTGGAATATCCTCATAGAGAAAGAACATAATTTATTTAACATTTTGTCAGCATTTTGCTTCTTCTAGTGTATTATTTGATGTTTAATTTTTTAACAAAAAATTTTTCTGCTTTTGGTTAGTCAAATCTGCTTCTTTTTTGTTTCTTTTGGTTTTTAATCATCCTAGGCTAACAAAGAGCTTTTCTCTCCAGTGCCTTTTAAAAACAGATTTTCTATTAAATTTTCATCTAGATATTTTATTGATTTTGGGGAGGGAATGTAATTCCTTAATGAAATTGTAATTTCTCTTGCCATGCGGTGTCAGATGAGGATCTAAGTTAGTTTTTACTCCTGAACTGTTCCATGATAGTCTTAGCATAATTTATTTACTAAGCTTTCTTTTTATATTATTGATTTTGGGGGGAAATACCTCTTTTTTTCTTTTTATTTCTGTTAAATGTCTTAGTGTATTGTTTGGGACTTCTGGGTATTAGTGTCTGCTTTCAACATCGAAGTCTTTATTATTTTACAATTAAATAAAAGTTGCCGTTCTGTGACAGTTACTCTTCATCATGTGGAGAAAGTATTCTTCTACTTCTAAATAACTTTTGTGAAAAACTATGTGTTGATATAATCAGATGGCTTTTCGTTTTTTTTGCCTTAAGATACAATGCACAATATCAATAGATTTCCTAACATTGAAACTATCTTACATTTCTACATGAAATCTGATTTTAATGATGTTTTATAATTTTAATGTCCTGAATGCTACCTGGTAATATTTCAATTAGTGTGTTTGCATATATATATATAATACATATTATATATATATAAATATTTACAACTGCATTTAAATAAAGTTTTTTTCTGTCATGTTTTGATATTTGGATGTTTGTTTGATGGTAGAAATTCATTAATATTATCTTATGTTCTGAAATAGTTCACAGAATATGGGAATTATCTATTGTTCAATATTTGAAATGAGGGGCTAGGGATGTAGCACAGTGCTTAGGGTGTGCTTAGGGCTCCGTGTTTGATCCCCAGTCCCAAAAGGAAAAAGGAGGAGGAGGAAGAAGAGGAGGAGGGGGAGGAGGGAAGGAGGAAGAAGAGGAGGAGGGGGAGGAGGGAAGGAGGAAGAGGAGGAGGGGGAGGAGGGAAGGAGGAAGAGGAGGAGGGGGAGGAGGACAAGGACTGTTTTAAGAGTACAGTAATTATTTGGTAACATTCTCAATGTCTCTCTTGATTATTGGCCTATTAACATTTCAACTTCTTGTGTCAACTCTTGTATCTGTTGTGCTCAATTGTGTTTTGCCCCCAAACCATGAAGGACATCAAGGTTTGTAGGTGGATTGTACCCAGGATGAGGCAGTTTCTTACTACTTTTGGCTCCTCTCAATCTAAGCTTGGCCTTTTCTTTCTTACTTCCATTTTGATATTTGAGTTTTTTTTCCTTGGTCGTAGTTGTTAGAGGTATGTATTGCTTTGTTTACTGCCTCTGTTCCCAAGGGACTACCTATTACATTTATTAATACTGGTATTTCCTCTTACTTAATTCATTTCTAATTTTATCTTTATAATATTTTGTGATTTCTTGAAACATTTTTGTTGTTTTTTTCCCCTCTCATAAATGCTCAAGTGGAATGCTTAAGTTGTTTATTTAGGTTCTCCCCTTCGTGCAAAAATAAATTAAAGCAGTTAGTGGTATATTTATCTCTGAGAATAGTTTAAGTTGCATCCTGTGAATTTTCTTTAAACAACTAATCTAAAAAATTCTTGCATTCTTGACTATATATCATAGATTTTGTTTCCTTGTTCTTATTTTATTTTTAAATAACCGGCTCTATTTTTTATTTCCCAGGTTTTTGTGTCTGGTCAGAGAATAAAGCCAACAGAATTTCTACCTTTTCCTTTTGAGACAGGGTCTCACTTTGTAGTTCAGGCTGGCCATAAACTCACTATGTAGCCCAGACTGGCCTTAAACTCACAGTATTCCTCCTGCCTCAGCCTCCTGAGTGCTGGGATTATAGGCATGTGCCACCAAGGTGTGCACCAGGCATGCAGCTGTCTTTTTTTGTTTTTAATGGGAGTTTTTGTTTTTGCTGGTAGAAAATTCATTTTGGCAACTATTTCTTGAATATATACATATAAAAATGAATTGTCTATTTGTTTAAAACCAAACCTCAAAACTGTTAGGTAAATGGTGTTAATTGTATTATTTACATAATTATATGTCCTAGCTTGTATTTTGTCTACCTGATTTATTCTAATCTGTAGTATATTAAAGTTGTCCATTATTTTTATTTTTGCCAGTGGCTCTATGAATCATATTTTACCTTGTATACCCTTATACAGTGCCATCCAATAGATAAGATTAGTGTATAGTATTGGCCTTCACAATTGTGCTTTTGATTCACTAATAGAAAATTAATCTTAATCCTGGTAAGTGAGTTTATCCCTAAAACCTACAGCACTAGTCCTATATAGCCTTCTGTTTATATTTGCTTTATCATCATGGGACTTTTACATCGAAAATTTCTGTGTCATTTCAGTGTGCCCTTTAAAAGGGCAGAGTTGAATTTTATTTCCTGTTTTCCTCTTTTGGGCGCTGGGGATCAAACTCGGGGCCTTACGCTTGCTAGGCGAGAACTCTACCACTGAGCTAACTCCCCAACCCCTGAACTGTATTTCTTAATTGAACTGAGTATGTTAGCAAAGAAGTTGGAATTTTTCGTTTGTTGCTGTATTTCAGTGCTTAGTTTCTTTCTCTGTGGTCTTTACTCCTTTGCTACATAGTCTAATGTTCTTGTTTACTTCTATCTTTGGTGATTTGAAGATACCTCCTTTCAGTATCAGTAGTCAGTGCTTACTGTAAGGTTTTAAAAAAAACTAACACTTATATTTTATAATCATTAAAGCAAAAACAAAACCAAATACAAGTTCTGGTGTCCTGCAGCACAGCGGGGCGACTGTGGTTCACAATAACCTACTTTGTATTTTATGAAATCTGGAAAGGAGGCCTCCAAACCTAAAGAAATGGTGGAGAGGAGAAAATGAACGATCCTAAGATCCATGCATGCCTTGTGCATGTCCTATTAAAACATATGATTATTCCATGTAAACCAAAAATAAAATTAAATTGAATTTTTAAAGAGTTGGAGATCAAGTGGATTAAAGAACAAACTTTCGATTCTCCTTTATGGGATATTAGTGATACAGCCATGTGCTTTGTCCCATGTTCTGTTGCTCCTCTTGTCCCGCCTCCGGTAACCCAAGACATTTTCCTTCTTTGCTAATTTATCTACAGTTTAATGGTAGCCCCCTTATCCGCAGGGGACACAGTCCCAGCCCCCTGTGGAAGTCTGAGCCCCACACATACTGTTGTCCCCTGCAGAGCATCCCGGATGACCTCTCTCACCGGTATGTGTCACTATATTCATCTTCTGTGAAGTCCCTTCACTGTTTCCCACCGTCAGGGCTCGCTTCCCACCTCTCCCACCTCCACATCTCCATTCTGCATTCTCTGGTCATTAATTTGGAGGGAGTTTCTTTCTGGAGGCCACACCTACCTGAGAATGGATTTCTGTATTCCCCAGCCCTAAGCGCTGACCGGTGCGGCCAGGAAATTCTTAGGTCCATGCAGCCTCCCTCAGACCTCTTCTGGTGTTATATTTTTTAGAGAGGTTTCCAAGGAACATGCTTTGGTTCTTCTTGCATGTTTGAAAGATTCTAGATTACTGGCATTTAAAACCAGCAGCAGACAACTGGGAATGGTTTTCCTTCTATAAATTTTGCATGAATGCTGGCACCTCAGCTTCTCTATTGTTTTCATTTTCTCCTTGCTTAATTCAGCCCTGCCCCTCAGGCTCCGGGCTGCTGGGAACCAACAGAGGTCACCTTGGGCTCTTCAGCTGTAATCGCAGACCCTGCCGGCTTGGCTAACCTTGCCCCATTCGATTCACTGTTCTTCCTGCGAGGAGGCCGGGATTGGGCTCCATTCAAATCCTTTAGAAGAAACAGGAGCCCACCCATCACTGTGAAGAAATGTGGCCCACCACAGATGGTGCTGCCGGGCTGGCAATCGGAAGGTCCCCACCGCTGCCTGTGACACTAATGGGATCTCAGGAATCCTGGAGGGAAGCATCAGGGTGGCCTCCCTTCCAGGGAACTGGCTGCTAGGAGCACTGGGGACACACAGGCCCACTGTGACACTGACAGTAAGGTCACACTCGGTGACTGAGGCCATGTTATGGGGTGGGTTCCGATATGCCTGGGTTCTTCCCCTCCTCGAGCAAAGAACTGAATGAGGGGGCAAAAAGTAGTTCTAAAGTTCTATTTAAAATTATAGAGAAAAGAAGAAAAGGAAAGTTGAGCATAACAATAGAAACATCAAAACGTATACCAGGCCTAAAAGGCTCGGTAGGGATTACCATGAGAAAGGCATGTGATAGCGGTGGGTGGCGCTGGGTCCACAGACACCATCTTCCATGGGAGGGAAAAGGGAGCGCTCCTTCCCTGGTAGAAAAGAAGAAAAGGGCTTGCTTCTATTTATCCACGTCAGAGGGCTGGCACTTGAAAATGGCGCCTCAGGCTGACGTCAGGTCCGGCCCACTCCCCCAGGGCTGACATCGGGTCCAAACCACTCCTTCAGGTCATGTTCCCTTGCCACCTTGCCCTACTCCTACCTCAGCCAGCAGAGTGGCCAGCCCCGGGTGATCCCTGTTCCACACAGGACTCCTGGAACAGGCAGGCCGTCATGGTTCAGGGACGTGGCATGGGCTGGCCAGGACGTCGTCAGGGCCAGCTGCGATCCAAAGCTCTTCCCACCCCACCTCCCTTCCCTCTGTCATCCACCTCAGACCCACACTGCCACTCCCTCGCCCCTTTAGCCTTCACAAAGGGCAGTGGATGTCCAACTCCGTCTTCCCATCTGCCTCTCAGAGGCCTTGAGAGGACTCAGCCATCTACAGCGCCCTGCTGCCCGCTGTGGACCCCCGAGTTGGCCGAACAGGAGCTGCCCCTGGCTGGGGCCCAGGTCAAGCGCAGGCGGGCCCTGGCCCCACTCTGTGCAGACCGGGGCTCCTTACGGCCCCTCTTCACGGGACGGCCTCTTTCCTCTCTGACTGCAGCCTGGAGTGCGTTGATGCCTTTTGAGCTCCCCCCTGTGTAGGCCCTGATTTTTAAAGATTGTTTAAAAGATCCTTTCCTAGACCTTCAGAGGGAATGCAGGATTAATATTTCAGGCGCTCTGCTCACTCTGCTGTTAGCTGGAAGTATTTTTTAACCTCATTTCTCTTTGCCAGTCCACAGAGTGGGTGCTGACTCTGGCTTCAAAGATGACCATGGGAGAGGATTCTGTTTGAAGTCGACCAGCGATGCCATCGCACCCTTTAGGATAGATAGTCCTGGAGAGTCTGAGGGCCACATCGGGTCAGTTTCCCACACAAACTCCTCCTGCAGCCCACGTACCCTCATCCCAGCACCCTAGGTTATTTGCTTCTGGTCAGGTTATTTTTCTCCCTTTGTTATTGTTATTATTATTTTTTGTTCTAATTCAACCATATTTGGGTTGGTCTTTGAGCATCGCTGATTTTATTTACTTTGGTTTTCCAAGACAGGCTCTAGTCATGTGGTTCAGGCTGGCCTCCATCTCACGTGACCCTCCTGCCTCAGCCCCTAAGAGCTGGGATTACGAGTGTGCAGCACCACACCTGGTGTATTTTTCTTGGCTACTTGAAATCTAGTCTTTGAGCCCCCACACTGTGTGATATGTTCATCCACAGAGTTCGCCTGAGCATGACCCAGCCCCACACAGATGACCCCAGTTCCCTTTCTGAGGTTATTTGGGTGTGATGGGGGGTGTTTTGTTATGCACAAACTTGTACTTATCTTTCAGTTCTTGGTTTTCTGCTGTCGCTGATCTCGAAGATGACTTCTCCAAGCTCTTGCTCTTTGGGATCATTTAGACCTGCGATGCACACGGGCCTGCTTTTCTCATCAGATGAAACTTATCTTGGGGCTGCCTTGTTATACTGGCTATGTTTGAGGTAGTCCTGTGGCCGTGTGGGTGTGTTTCCTCTGGAGGAAGCAGGCTGGCGGCCCGCTTTTACTCTGTCTCCCACAGTAGGAGCAATTAACACAGAGCCTGAGCTTGGGGTCTGTGTTAGTTACTTTTCTCTCGTTGCTGAGACGAAATACCAGACACCCAAAGTTAGGGGAAGAAAGGTTTATTTGGCTCACAGGTTGTAGACGTTTCAGTCCACAGTCAGCTGGGTCCGAGGCAGGGGGGCATGGCAGACAGGCAGAAGTCAGCAAGGTAAGCAAGGGATGCAAGCAAGCAGCTAACCAGCTTCTTCCTGTATCTTATGTCTTATCCAGGCTACCTGGCTTTAGAGTGGGCAGTACTCCCACCCTTAATCCTAATACCCTTAATCCCAGCGTCACACCCTTGATCCCAGCAGAACCATGTCAAAGCAATCAGTGGACTAATTTAGTAATCACACACTCTAGATCCAGCTACCTCTTACCACATGTGGCTTTGGGGGGACATCTAGACACAAACCATAACAGGGTCCCCTGACCAGAGATCCCATTGCCCAACCCCAGGAGGCACTGTTCTACAGCCTGTGGGGCCTGAGCTTTAAGCACCAGGAAATATTTTCTCTCGGATCCCTGAAATGTGTACTGCTAAGAGAAGTTCACAAGCAGGAAAGCACAGATTTAGAAAGCCCCCACATCAAATAATATACACAAAATGTTTAGCGTAGAGTACTCTATATGTCTATAAACATTTACTATATATAATGTTTTCTTTTTAAGTAAGGGTTAAAAGTGTTTTGGAACAGTATTTCATATAGGATCTTAAAAATGCCAAAATTTTCTCTTCCCACAGGCTCCCTCGGAAGCTGCAGTGATGAGAAATAATAGCAGAATGGGAATTCTCAGCAATAAATATGTAGCAAAGAAATAAGCCTCAGGGGTATTTATAATGGAATTTTTTGTTTCCTAGTAAAACATTGAGCTCATTAATAAGCTCCTGCCTAGATGAGTTATGGTACCTCCACACAATAGAATACAATAAAGCCATTAGAAGACGTTGCACTGGGTGTGGAGGCTGTAATCTCAGCGCTCAGGAAGCTGAGGCAGGAGGGTTGCTGTGAGTTCAAAGCCAGCCTGAACTACCCAGGGAAACCCTATCTCGTCTCTCCCCTTGCAAAAGAAACAATGTCTATAATGGGGCCGAGGGATTAGAAGTTGTTTTTCTGTTCAGTGTTGTCTCGTTGTGATCTGGTGGGCCTAATTGCTGTGCGACACAGGGAAAGTGTTCATGATTCCCAACCAAGTCTTCTGAGTCCGTCAGTTCTGGCCCTTGACCTTGCAGGGAACATGAGCCGGCACAACGCCAGCAAGAACTGCTCATTCAGCGACGTGGACGAGCTGATGAAGACGGTGCAGATGGCCGTCCACATCCCCACCTTCCTCCTGGGCCTGCTGCTCAATCTGCTGGCCATCCGCGGCTTCGGCAGCTTCCTGAAGAAGCGGTGGCCGGACTACGTGGCCACCTCCATCTACATGATCAACCTGGCCGTCTTCGACCTGCTGCTCGTGCTGTCGCTCCCGTTCAAGATGGTCCTGTCGCACGTGCGGCCGCCGGCGCCCGCCTTCTGCACGCTGGTGGAGTGCCTCTACTTCATCAGCATGTATGGCAGTGTCTTCACCATCTGCTGCATCAGCCTGGACAGGTTCCTGGCCATCCAGTACCCGCTCCTGGCCAGCCACCTCCGGTCCCCCACGAAGACCTTCGGGACCTGCTGCGTCATCTGGGTCCTGGTGTGGACCGGGAGCATCCCCGTCTACAGCTTCCACGGGAAGGTGGAGAAGTACAGGTGCTTCCACAACATGTCAGACGGCACCTGGAGCGCCAAGGTCTTCTTCCCCCTCGAGGTGTTTGGCTTCCTCCTGCCCATGGGCATCATGGGCTTCTGCTCCTCCAGGAGCATCCACATCCTGCTCGGCCTTCGGGACCGCAGCCACAGAGCCTGCATCTGGACCATCGCGGCCAGCCTGGCCGTCTTCGTGGTCTCCTTTCTCCCGGTCCACCTGGGTTTCTTCCTGCAGTTCCTGGTGAGGAATGGCTTCATCGTGGAGTGCAGAGCCAGGCAGGGAATCAGCTTGTTCCTGCAGCTGTCCATGTGTTTCTCCAACGTCAACTGCTGCCTCGACGTTTTCTGCTACTACTTTGTCATCAAAGAATTCCGCGCGGACATCATGGCCCGCCGCTCGTCCCGCGTCCAGCTGGTCCGCCAGGACACCATGATCACCAGGGGCTGAGGGAGAAGAAAGTCCCGCTCCCATGTAAGAGACCTCCCGCTCCAGGGTGTCCTTCCCCTCCGAGACCCCCTGAGCACCATCTTTACTCTTTGTATCCCAAAGACCTTTCTACACTGTCCAGTCAGCTTGCTACACATCACCCCACACTTGGGCTTTGCTGAAGCACCAAGAACCAGGTGGATTCTTCATTTCTAAGTCCAAAAGAGCAGGAGGCAGAAAGCTTGAAAAGATGGCACCTGAAAGAGGCTGTTTCTCAACTCTCCCATCCTTCTGTTTGACGAGAAGATTCTGGAAAGGCAGAGAGAGGAGAGAGGAGTTAGGGAAGGAATAAAAAGAGTTATGGTGGAGGGTGTCTCGCGTAGAGATAGGTGGTGGGGAAGGAGGATCCTGAGATGGAGGAAATGTGCACTTTCCTGTCCCTTCTGTAGCCGTGCTGGCATCATTATCATGGAGATCATGGAGATCATGGGTGTTTGGAGCTGGCAGATAATCATACATAGTCCTGTCTCCTCCGGGCCTCAGGAAGGCTCAGGAGGAAACCAGCCCTTCCCACACCCAGAAGGATGCAGAGGGCCGAGCGGGGCCGTTTGGGCCAGGCCATGGGGGAAATGCTGGGCACTTGTGGGTCACAGGGGCACAGTGGACACAGGGCATTAGTGATACCGCAGAGCCACCGGGGCTAGGACATACTTGGGGCAGGAAGGAGACACCCATTACCACTGGGGTGTCTAACATGGGGTGTTGGCGCTGGCCTGGGGCACTGGTCTTGAACGTGCTCAGCTTCATGTCTTGGACAGAGGGGGAAGCTGTTCCTTAGTCCCAGTATGAAGACGGAGAGAAAGAATCAGTCTTGACTAGGTGCAGCCGTAGCAGAATGAAGGAAGTGTGTATCCTGCTCCCTGGTCCT